>JAPYYV010003549.1:0-18140 GCA_030522625.1 Copidosoma aretas
TCATTATAATAACCATCATTATCAACATTATTATCATTATCATCTTAGTCATTGTTACCATCCTGATCACCATCACAATAATCATCATCATCGACATCATTATAATAATTATTATCATAATTGTCATCATAATCATCATCATCAACATCATCAACATCAACATTGTCATTATTTTTATCACTATTTTTGTCAATAACATAATCATTATCAGTATATTGATTGTTATCATCAAGGATATCGTAATTATTATCATCATTATTATAAACACTACAGTTATCATCATTATTATCATAAGTATCATTTTTTGTATCATCATCATCATTATCATCATTATTGTTATTGTCACTATCATAACAACTAGCATAATAAGCATAATTATCATCATCGACATTATTAGTATAATCGTTATCATCATTATCATTATCATCGTCATCAATATCATTATCATCATCATTATTATCATCATTATCATCATCATCATCTTTTTCTTAATCATCATCATCGTCATAAATGTTATCAACATCATCATTCTTATCATTATCATTATTATAACTCTAAATAACATTATCATCATCATTATAATCATCATTGTTATTGACTTTAATATCATCATCATCACCATACTCATTGTAACCATACTTATCACCTTTATAACAATCAGCATTATCAACATGATTATATTCATCATTTTCATCATCATCATCATCATCATTATCAAAATCATAATTATCATCATCATTATCATATTGTCATCATCATTATTATCATCATCATCATCATCATCATTATCATATCCATCATTTACGTTATTATTATCATTATCATCATAATCATAATGATAACCATCATAATCATCATCATCATTATTTCAATAATTATTATCTTCATTACTATATTTCTTATAATCATATCATCAATATCAACATCTTCATCATCACCATTACAATCATCATCATGATTATCGTCATCATCATTATCATCATCATTTTAATAACTATTATTATCATCAGTATTATCATTATCATCTAGTCAATGTCATTATTATGATCACCATCACAATAATCATCATCATCATTACAATAATTATCATCATAATCATCATTATCATCATCATCATACTTATTACTATTATCATGATAATCTTTATCATCATGATCATGATTATGATTATTATCCTCATCCTTATAATTTTCAATAATATCAATTTTATCGTCATCATAAGCATCAATATAATCATCATTATCATACTTATCATCATCATTATTTTCATCATTATCAAAATAATTATTACATTATCATCATCCTCATAGTTTTTAATACTACCATTATTATTATCATCCTCAGCATCATCGTCAACATCATTATAATCATCATAGTTATTGTTACTATCATAATTACCATTATAATAATCATTATTGTCAACATCGTCATTATAATCATTATAATCTTCCTTATAATCATCATCACCATCATGTCATTATCATTATTATCATCAACATAAGCATCATCATTATAATCATCATAACAGTCATCATCACTAGCACAATATTAATGATCATGATTAATATCATCATTTTTATCGATATTATCGTTATTATATTTATCATCTTTATCACATCATCATCGTTAGCATCATTATTATCATCATAAGAGTAAACATAATCATTATCATCATCATTAAAATCATCATCGTCATGATAATCATCATCATTATCATTATTATGATCATCATAATAATAATAATCTTTATAAGAATTTGTATCATAACAATTATAAGCATTATCGTTATCATTATTATTGTCATTATCATCATCATTATTTTCGTCAATAACATTAGGATCACTATCTTATAAATCGTGATCATCAAGATTATCGTTATTATCATCATCGTTAATGTAAATAACATCATTATTATCATTGTAATAATCGTAATCATCAAGATCATCGTAATCATCATTATCAATTTCATCAGCATCATGATTATAAACATTATCATCATGATCATCATAAACATCACTAACATCTTCATTATGATCATTTTCATTAATAATATCTCTATCATCTTTGTCAAATACATCATTATCATCATCAAAATTATCTGTATCGTCAAGATTATTGTTATCATAATCATCATCATTATCATTATTATAATCATCATTATTATCATCATGCCATTCGTCATTAAAATCATCATCGTCATCATCATCAATATCATTTTTATCATCAACACCATCCTCATCATCATCATCATCAACATCATTATCCTCATTATGATCATAATTATCATCATTATAATCATCATCATCATCGTCATCATCATAAGCATCATAATTATTATCGTCATTATCATCATCATTATAATTATCATTATGATACTTATCGTCGTTAACATTTTTATTAATATGATAATCATAAATATTACGATCATTGATATCATAAAAATCATTATTATTAACTTCATTACCATACTCATAATTATTATGATCATTAGTAACCTTATCATCACCATCATTATTATTATTATCCTCATCATCATTATCATTATCATTATCATCATTATCATTATCATTGTAACTATACTAATTACCATCATAATAATCATCATTATCATAATCTTTATTATGATCATCATTATAATTATCATTATCATCATCCTCATAATTTTAAATAATATCATTATAATCGTCATGATCATTATCATCATCATCATTATACTCATCATCATCATCAAAATTTTCATTATCATCATTATGATTATTATCATCATCATCATCCTTATAATTTTAAATAATCTTATCATTATAATCATCCTTGGCATCATCGTCAACATGTTCTTATCATCATAGTCAATGTTGCTATCATAATTTCTATCATTATAATCATCATTATCATCAATATCATCATTATCATCATGATCACCATTGTCATGGTAACCGTACTAATTACTATCATGATAATCATCATTGTCATAATTTTTATCATCATCATCATTATTATTATTATCATAATCATTCTAAGTATTTATAACCTGATCATCATTATCATTATGAATATTATCGTCATTATCATCATCATCATTATCATCATCATCATCATCATCATACTTATTATCATCGTCATAATCTGTATCAGCATCATTATAATTATTATCATTATCATACTCATAATTTGTAATAATATTATCATCATTATCATCATCATCATCATCATCATCATTATCATCATTATCATTATCATTATTGTCATTGTCACTTTCATAACTACTAGCACAATAAGCATAATTATCATCATCATCAACATAATTAATATAATTTCAATCATCATTATTATTATCTTCGTCATCATTAGCATTATTATCATTACCATCATTATCATCATCATCATCATCATCATTATGATCTTCATCATCATCATCGTCATAAATGTTATCAACAACATCATTATTATCATTACCATTATCATAACTGTAAATAATATTATCATCATCTTTATTATCAGCTTTATGTTTATTATAATTATTATTATTGTCAATAAGATAATTAATATCATCAAAATCATCGTTAGTATCATAAATATTATCATTAAAAACTTTATTATAATCATCATCATCACTATCATCATGATCATCATGATCATTATCATCATAATTATCATCATTATCATGATCATCATTATCATCATCATTACAATCATCATAATCATGATCATCATATTTACTATGCTAATCATCATAACCTACATGATCATCATTTATATCCTTATAATAATCATCATCATTGTCAATATCATCATTAAAATAATCGCAATCATTACGATCATCCGTAACTTCATTATCATCATCATAGTAATCACCATCATCATTATCATCATAATTTTTGTCAATAACATCATTATCATCTTTATAATAATTGTAATAATCAGAATTATTTTTATCATAATCATCATTATTATAAGAATAATAATAATAATGATTTTTATCATTATGATTATCAACTTCGTCCTTAATATTATCATCAGGACTAATATAATCAATATAATAATTGTAATCATCATTATCATTATCATCATTATCATAATTATAAAAATTGTAATTATCCAAATCATTGGAATCATCATTATTATCAACATTATAATTATAATCATCATTATTATTAGCATTATTCTCGTTAATCATCATACTCATTGTCACCATCATTGTCATGATGATTATCATCATCATAACCATTATTACCACCATCATCATCATCAATAGTACCATAATAATTGTTAATATCATCCTTATCATCAAGATCATCGTAATAGTTATTATTATTATTATTGTTAACATCATAATCATAATTATCATCCCTATCAACATCATCATCATCATTATAATTATCATATTATCATTATCATTATCATCATTATAACCATGATCATCATCATTATTATCACTATAATCGTTATATTAATCATCATCAGGATCATCATCATTATTATTATTATCATCATCATAATTTTAAATAGATTATATTAATTATCATCATCATTGTCATGATCATCATAATTATCAATATATTATTAATAATCATCTTTACCATTATTATAAACATCTTCATATCATTATTATCATCACAATTAACAGAATTACATCATCATCATCATAATCATCATCATTATCATCATCATTGTCATTATCATCATCATCATTTTTCTTAATAACATCATTATCATCATTATAATTATTGTAATTATTAAGATTATCGTTATCATAATCATCATTATTAGGATCATAATAATAAGAATAATTATAATAATAATTATTATCATCGTCCTCATCATCATCATAATAACTATTATAATTATCCTAATAATGATCATCATAATTACCATTATTATCATCATTATCATGGTAAATGACTCTATTGTCATCATCGTTATCCTTGTAATCATAATCGTCATCTTTATCCATATCATTATTATCATAATCGTCATCATCATAATCATCATAAGCATCATAATCATCATCTTGTTCATCATTATCATCATAATTATCATTATTATAATTATCGCTATTAACATTATTATTATCATGATCATCGTAATTATTAAGATCATCGTTATCATAATGATCATTATTATTAACATCATTATTATATTCATAATTCTTATGATCTTTATTAACCTTATCATCACCATTATTATAAATATTATCATCATCATTATTATCATGATCATTATCATCATCATTATCATCATTATCATTACTATTGTCATTGTAACCATAATAATTACCATCATAATAATCATCATTATCATAATTTTTATCATTATCATCATTATTATTGTCATTATCACCATCCTTGTATCTTTTTATAAGCTTATCATCATTATCATCATAACCATTATCCCCATCATCATTACAATCATCATAATCATTATCATCATCATCATACATATCACCATCATTATCATACTCTTTAGCATCATGAAGATTATTATCATTATCATAATCCTCATATTTTTGATTAATATCGTCATTATCATCATCATCAGGATCATTATAATCAACATCATTATACTCATCATCATCATCATCAAAATTTTTATTATCATCATCATGATTATTATCATTATCATCATTCTCATAACTTTTAACAATCATATCATTATAATCATCTTTAGCATTATCGTCAACATCTTCTTATCATCATAGTCAGTGTTGTTATCATAATTATTATCATATTAATCATTATCATCTTCTCCATCATAATTATAATCATCATTATCATCATTATCATCATTATCACTATTGTCATTGTAACAGTACTAAATACTATCAAGATAATCATTATCGTCATAATTTTTATCATCATCATCATCATGATTATTATCATTATTATCATCATCATATCCATTCATAACGTGATTTCCATAATCATTATCAATATTATCGTCATTATCAGTATCATTATTATTATAATCATGATCATCATCATCATACTTATCATCATCGTTATAATCTGTATCATCATCATTATAATTATTATCATTATCATCATACTCATAATTTGTAATAATATTATCATTATTATCATCATCAGCATCATTATAATCATCAATATCATACTTATCATCATCATAACTTTTATCATCATCAATATGACTATTACATTATCATCATCTTCATAATTTTCAAGAATATTATCATTATTTTAATCCTCAGCATCATCGTCAACAACATATTTATCATTATAGTCATTGTTATTATCATAATTATAATAATAATAATGGTCATCATCAACATAATTAGTATAATCGTAATCATCATTATTATAATCATCGTCATCATTAGAATTATTATCATTACCATGATCATCATTATCATCATCATCATGATCTTAATCATCATCATCGTTATAAATGTTATCAACATCATCATTATTATCATTTTCATTATTATATCTGTAAAAAATATCATCATCATCATCATTATCAGCTTTGTGTTTATTATGATTATCATCATTGTCAATAAGATCATTATCGTCATCAAGATCATCGTTATCATCATAATTATCATCATTATGAACCCCATTACCATAATCGTCATCATCATCATTCTTATCATTATTTACATCATAAACATCATCATCATCATCATTATCATCATTATTATCATAATCTTTATTATTATAATCATCATCATAATTATAATCATTATCATTACCATTGTCATTGTAACCATATTAATCACTATCATAATAATCATAATCATAATATTTATCATCATCATCATTATCATCATACTTTTCACCATCATCATCATAATCTTTATCATTATTATCTTCATCATCATCGGTAACATTATCATCATTATCATTATCGCCTATAACATTATTCATGTCATTTAGTTAGGTTTTGCTGATTGGTGCCCGTGGCCGATTCGAGTCGCAGGAATTGTTTTGTTTTAATCGATGCATTTTGACCTCCTGAACATGTTAAACCATAGTGTTTATCTTAATTTTATGTTAAATAATTGTTAACAACATCTTTTAATAACAAATAGTTAAATTGACATTTATTGCTTAAAAAATTATTTTTAGATTCTTTTGGCTGATTTTACACTAAAACGGTCTTCTATGAAATTTTCGTAAACCCATTAGTTTTTGAGTAAAAAATTCCTAAAGATAAAAAAAAAGCGTTTTTAACGATTTTAAACCACGTTTTAACCAGCTATTATTGCATTACTTTCAACTCACCTGGCCTCAACTTTTAACTTAAAGCATGTTCTTTTAGATAAAAAAGGATTTTTAATAGTTCGCTGCATCACAACCTCGGTATTGTTGATCAACACAAGGCCGTCTATGTAACCTCTATGTGCTATGAATATATCTATATAGATCGCATATATAGGTATAGGCGTTCATAAATAGCAGGCGTAAAAACGGCCTTGCGTTGATTAACAATACCGCCGTTGTGATACGGCAAACATTTCAAAATCCTTTTTTATCTAAAAGTATATGCTTTGAGGTAAAATCTAAGGCCAGGTAAGTTAAAATCAATGCAATGATAGCTCAGTAATACGTGGTTGAAAATCATTGGAAACGCTTTTTTTTTGTTAGGGGAGTTTTTATTCTAAAACTAATGGGTTTACGACAATTTTATAAGAAGCCTTTTTAGTGTAAAATCAGCCAAAGAATCTAGAAAAAAATTATTTAAGTAATAAATATCGATTTTTGCATTTGTTATTAAAGATTGTAGTCAACAATTAATTTACATAAAATTGTGACAAACACCATGGTATACTATGTTTAGCAGGTAAAAAAGCATTGATTAAAACAAAAAATTCCTGCGACTCGAATCGGCCACGGGCACCTATCAGTAAAACCTAACTAATTATAATAATCAAAAGTATCAAGGCCATCGTACTCATCGTTTTTATAATCATTGACATCGTTATCATAATCATAATCATCATAATCATCATTAACCTCTACATAACCATCATCATCATCATCATTATCAATATTATCCTCATCATCATTATCATCATCATTATAATCACCATCATCTTCATCATCATACTTATCATCATCTTTATAATCTTTATCGTCATTATCATGATTATTATCATTATCGTCATCCTCATAATTATAAATAATATCAGTAGAAGCATCATCATCAACATCTATACAATTATCATCATCATAATTTTTATCATCATCATAATAATAATTGTCATCGTCATCATTATCATCATAATAATCATCATTATCAACATTATTGTCATTTACATCATCATTTTTTTTGTCTATTACAATCATATTCATTATATTGATTGTATCCATCAAGAATATCGTAATCATCATTATTATTATTGTTATTTATGTTAGAGTGATCATCATTATAATCTTGATCACCATTGTTATTACCATCATCATGATTATTACATGTATTATCATCATTATAGTATCATAATCAGCATCCTTATCATCATCATCATTGTTATCTTCATCATCATAACCATCATAATTGTCAATAATATCATCATTATCATCATAATCACCATCATCATTATCATCATCATCATCATCATCATCATTATAAACATTATCATCATTATCTTTATCACCATTATCATCACAATTGTCAATACCATCATTATCAAAATTGAAATGATCTTAATCATTACAATAATCATTTTTATCATCATCTTTACCTATTCATCATTATCATCAATATCATTATTATCTTTGTCATCCTTGTCAATAACATCATCGCCATCATTCAAATAATCTTATTCATTAAGATCATTTTTATCTTCATTATCATTATTATTCACATGATAATCATGATCACCATCATCATCATCCTTATCATCATCATTATCATCATCATAATCAGCAACATCATTATGATCATGATCATCATCATAACCTTGATCATCATCATCATTATCGTTATAACAATTATCATCATCATCAAAATGATCACAACGATTATCATCACGATCATCATCATTATCATCATTGTCATCATTATTATCATATTTATCATCATCATCATCATTATCATTATCGTCATCATCACCATCATGATCATCATCATATTCATCGTTATCATTATAATCATCATCATTCTCATCATCATTGTCATCATTATCACAATCATGTTCATCATTATCATCATCATTATTATCATCATATTCATGATCATGATCATTATCATCATTATAATCATCATAACCTACATAATCATCATTTTTATCCTCATTGTAATCATTATCATTGTCAATATCATCATTAAAATAATCGTAATCATCACGATCATCTTTATTATCATTCTCATTATCATAAACACTATTACATAGTAATTATCATCATCATTATCATCATCATTTTTGTCAATAACATCATTATCATTTTTATAATAATTGTAATCATCAGGATTATCTTTATCATAATCATCATTATTATAAACATAATAATAATAAAAATTTTTATTATCATCATCATATTCCTTATTATTAGCATCAGAACTAGTATTATCAATATAATAATTGTAATCGTCATTATCATCATCACCATTATCATAATTATAATAATTGTAATCATCCAAATCATTGGAATCATTATTATCATCAACATTATAGTTATAATCATCATCATCATTAGCATTATTCTCGTAATCATTATCATCATTATCGTCATCATCATACTCATTGTCACCATCATTGTCATCATGATTATCATCATCATAACCATTATTATCACCATCATAATCATCAATAGTATCAATATGATTGTTAAATCATCCTTATCATCAAGATCATCGCAATAGTTATTATTATTATTGATACCATCATAATTATAATTATTATCCTTATCATCATCATCATCATCATTATAATTATCATATCATCATTATAACCATCATCATCATCATTATCACTATAATCATAATTTTAATTATCATCAGAATTATCATCATTATTATCATAATCATCATCATAATTCTAAATACATTATATTAATTATCATCATCATTGTCATTATAATTATTATTATCATCATTTTATTAATTATTATCTTTACCATTGTTATAAACATCTTTATATCATTATTATCATCACAATTATCAGCATCATCATCATTATCATTATAATCATCATTATCATCATCATCATTGTCATTATCATTATCATTATCATTTTTTTTAATAAGATCATTATCTTCATTATAATAATTGTAATTATTAAGAATATCGTTCTCATAATCATCATCATTAGGATCATAATAATAATCATAATAATAATATTAATCATCGTCCTCATCATTATTATATTAACTATTATTATTAATATAATAATCATCATAATTAACATTTTTATCATTATGATCATGGCCAATGACTTTATTATCATTATCGTTATCCTTGTCATTATAATTATCATCTTTATCCTCATCATCATCATCATCATCATCATCATCATCATCATCATCATCATCATCATCATCATCATCATCATCATTATCATCATCATTATAGTCATTGTTACCATCATTATTACCATTATAATATTTATTATCATAAACATTATCACCATTATTATCATTATCATCTTAATCACGATCGTCATCATCATAGTCATTGTGACCATCATATTCATCATCATAATAATCATTATTAATTTAATTCTCATGATAATCATTATCATTATGATAATTAGTGTCACTAACATTATCATCATGGTTATAATCTTAAACATCAAGATGATCGATATTATTATTATCATAATGTTTATCATCATCATATTTATCATCATCATCATTATCATTATCATTATCATCATCCTAAATTTTGTCATTATAATTATGTTGGTCATCATCATTTTATTGATTGTAATCATCAATATTATCGTATTCACAATTATCATTATTATTTACGTCGTAATAGTCGGTTAGGATCGTTGTAGTGTACTGTATAATAAAAAATAATGATCATAGCCGAATATTAAGGAGAGAGAAGAAATGCAAATTATAATACCTGTTGTTGATGACGAGAACCATTAAACACGCACAGCACTACACTTTAGAATGAAAGTAATCAACATTTATTATTAATAACAGAATGGATTAGTTTGCGCATCTCTGTATCAAGATTAAAGATAACAAATCAGATATAACAAATTTAGTCATCATAACAGAAAGGAAGACGAACTAAAGCTCAGCACTACATTGTGCTGCTGACGAGCGGAGCGATCGGAGCGAACTAAATGCGCAGCAGGCGAGAGCATTCAGCCTTAGGCATGGGTGCACAGAGCACTGTGATTTGCTTAAAATAATACAGTGCTGATCGTTTTAATTGGTGGACTTTACGCATAGTATAGGACAGTATAATCGTTAAGTTTTAAGCGCTAAATTTTTAGAACATTATTCAGTAACGTGTTAAACCAAAAGTCAGCATCAGTATAATTTATACTGATGTTGAATATGACTTGTCCTAGCGTTGATGGACAGGAATGAATATGTATGAATCAAAACAAAAAAATGAAACCTGGTTTGCTTACCACTTACAGTATTTATTAAGTTTAGTGAAAAAAGTTTTTTAATAAGCAAATTTATCATTTTTTTTTAACATTTTTTTTTTTTTTAGAAATAAAATACAACTCGTCTATAATGATGCAAGTTATTAAATAAAGTAAATCTACCTATAAATTAAGTCAAAACGATTTTTTTTGCAACTATAAGAAAATGTTAAAGTAAATTATATGAAAACAATTGATTTATCAAAAAAAAGGAGTCAGAGTGATGAAGAAAAAGAGAGACTAAAACAAGTTACTAATCATATTAATTAACATAATCAAAGTTATCACTCAAGTCAAATTTAGAGACTGTTCTTAGTAAGATTAACTTGTGAATAGGTCTGTCTAGAATTGTATTAGCTGTTTTTATTTTAGCTACTTCAACCAAGGAATGAGAATCCTTATTTACTTTAAGAACTCTTTCTAACGGCCATTTACCTAAGCTATTTTTTTCACCTTCAATCAGAACGAGGTCACCTACTTCAACAGATCGTTGAGGGACTAACCATTTCAGTCCAGATTTTAAACCAGTGAGATATTCAGCCGACCACCTCTTCAAAAAACTCTTCATGGCTTGGGTGACTAACCTCCATCGTTGTAACGGAGAGATTTTCTCCTGCGTTACATCAGGCTCAGGTACTAGGTATGAAGAGCGCAAGATAAGAAAGTTAGCAGGAGTCAAAACATCTAAACTAGAAATATTATCACAGGGAGGCGAAAGAGGTCGAGAATTTAGACAGGCTTTAAATAATTTTAATAATCTCTTCAGCTCGATGTTAGCGCCAATAAAATTGGTTCCCTGATCGCTGTAAAGATCTGAACTATACCCTTGATGGGAAGTGAATCAATAAAAGGCCGCAATAAAATCACCAGCTGTATAGTCTTCTACAACCTCAAGATGAACGGATCGAGTCACTATGCAAATGAAGATCACCATGCATTAAAGTGGTGGTACTGTATACAATAGCTAATTTCAGACCTGACAATTCTTCTACCTCTAACAATCCAAAAATTTTGTCTTCAGGAGATGAGGGGCAGCTGGTTTCCCCCATGTAATGTAAGCCGATGATAATAATCGATGAACAAGAATGTAACATTATCTTTATCAAAGAATATAAGGGGTTGTTTGACATCATAACTTAGTAATGAATTACCTAATCTACCACCAACTCTGATCAAGTTGTTCACTAAAATAGGGGCTAGCAATCGTAAATTACTGGAAGTGGGTAAGGGTAGTTGCTTATTAAGAGGTAGTTCTAAGTTCTTCTTGAGTATTAAAAATTCATACGAAAAATGGATTTGTTGATGTAAATAAATCAAGACGAGTAAAGCGTTTTTCAACTCGCTTAAGTTAAGTCTCAAAGACACAGAAGACAACATCTTATCTACGTTCAAGAAAGGTAAAGTAGCCTGTAGAGGGGATCTAGTGTTACCTGTAACGAGACAATTTTCCAAGTCAGAAGACTCGATGTATTTATGTGTAATCTTGCTATAGATCCGATAAAATAATCGAAGGCAATAAGCCGAGACTTTAACAAGTCACTCCCACTTTGAGCTACCACGGCTAAGGGTGGCCAATAAGGAGTTAGTAAACCTTTTAGCTGCTTGACTTGCCTCAACATTAACGTGAAACATAACCTAATTGTCAATCTGAGTGTCCAGTAATTCAACTACAAGTGTAGGATATACTAGATTAGTTTTGTGAAGAAGACGTGGTCTGTCAAACCACAGTATTTGCTCAATTAACTCAATAGGCATCACTCCACGTGAGGCAATATGAGCAGGATTCTGTTTTGACTTAACATAATGTCAATTAGCCGTGGGAACTAAAGTGTGAATATTTGAACAACAGTTGGCAATAAAGACAGGCCAACGTGAAGGAACAGATTTGAGGCATCATAGCACATTTCTCGAATCAGACCATAAGTGTATTGGAAAACTGTCAGAGGGTGTTAGATCAGGAAAATGCCAAACAAGCTTAGCTAGCAGTTGAGCTGCACATAGTTCCAAGCGTGGAATGCTTAATACCTTTATAGGAGCCACTTTCGTTATAGCAATCTGTAAGGATACATTTACCGAGTCTTGTCTTGAAACTCTGAGATACAACACAGTGGCATAAGCGTTTTTTGGAGGCATCTGCATACCCACGAATCTCTATTTTTTCATTCCCAAGAGAGAAGAAATTCCATCGAGGAATGCTAACTTGATTAATCGCTGAAATTCACTAAGCCACCTGATCCAAGTCTTAAGAACGTTCGGAGGTAACTCAGCATCCCAAGATATTTTCAAAATCCAAAGCGACTGAAATAGAATCTAAGCAAAGACTATTGTAAGAGACAACCATCCTAGGGGATCAAAAATCTTTGCGAGTTGTGCTAACAAAGTGCGCTTGGTCCAGACGAGATCGACCTCGATGGGGGCTATGCTAAATTGAAAAAATTGGTAATTGGATTCCAATTAAGCCCAAGAACAGAAATAGTTTCATCAATCTTGTCTATCGACTTTGTGTCGTTCACGAGCAATTCAGACGACCATCCTTGCAAGAGTGTAGAAGAGTTAGATGACCATTTACGCAAAGGAGAACCACCCTTATGTAATAACTCTAAAAGCTGATCGCACTTTACCCTGGCTTTAGTTTTAGAATGACCACCTGACAAACAATCATCAACATAAAATTCCTCACGAAAAATCTTGGCTGCTATTAAAGGTTTTCAAGGTTGGTTGCCAAGAAAGGAGAACTAAGTAGGCCGAAAGTGACAGTCGTGAGCAAGTAAGATTGAATGGGCGAGGAGCTATTTGATCTCCATAATATAACTCGATACCTCTAGTCATCTGGATGTACAAGGATTTGGCAAAACATTTTCTCTATTTCAGAAGAAAATACAAAGCGATAGAAACACCACTTAAATATGACATCGAGAAGACTAGCTATTAGGTTTTCACCTGTGTAGAGAGTTCAGTTGAGAGATAAACCGCCTCATAATCTAATCGAGCCATTGAAGACTACTTTCAACTTAGTAGTGGCACTGGTTTCTTTAAGGACGCCGTGATGAGGTAAAAAACATAGAGCATCATTAAGTCCAACAAGCTTCATATGTTCTAAATCTAAATACTCATTTATAACCTGCTTATAAGCTTGATATAATTTATCGTTATTTAAGAATTTACGTTCTAGTTGCTTGTACATAACTAAGGTACTACGATAAGACTTAGCTTGCTGATCCCTTACGATTCGAGGGTCGTCCTCAAACGGTAAACGAACTACATAATGACCTGATGGACCTCGGCTGTGATTTTTTATAAAAAAATCCTCACACGACAATTTGTCTGGAGTAAGCGTACTTTTGATAGAGGTTCCTCAATTTCTCAAAATCTTTGTACCAAATTCTCTAACCCAATTGACTCATTAGTCAATAACACAAGTTACTCATTCAAACTGCTTCCAGAATGAAGAGTAGTTGGTCCTGATAATGACCAACCTAATTCTGACGAAGATGCCACAGGTTGGTGAGCATCGCTTTTGAGAACTTTACCCTTTATTATAGAGGCATGCACAGAAGCATCTAACAACAATTCAATCTTATCGATACTATAAAACTCTGGGTCAGCCAATTTCAAACCTTGGAAAACTGATTAATCTACTAACCTGTTACTGGCAGGTGGTTGATCCGAAGTAATCTTGGAAACAACTAAGGCCTCAACTTCATAAGTATAAGTAGACTCAAAGTAGGGTCGTACAATGCAGATAACAGAAGACTTAGATAAGGTTGAAATCTTACCGCCTACCCCTGACAATAAAGTGCCAACAGTTATTTGCTTCAATTCTAAGAAATCAGGAAGAGATTTAGATATTAGCGAACTCTAAGAACATTGGTCAATCAAGGCACGCACCAAGAAACAATAGCCATCAGAGCTTATAACATGCACCCGAGCGGTGGCAAGAAGGACGTTCGGTGAGCGGTATAAACTAGAGGATCGTGTATTCACATTAACAAGTGAAGTACTCTCTGTTTTCTCTTTGAGTCCCGTGCCTTGTCCCACTAGATTGCTACTGTTGACTAACTAAGTACGGTGGTACGTATCATCTCTGTGTAGTAAAGTATGATGCTTCTGTTTGCAAATAGAAAAGCGCTTCTGAGAATGACAACGTTTAAAGGAATGGGGATCTAGTCAATTCAGACACAAACGGTTTTCTTTTAACATTTCTTTTTTCAATTGCTAGTTTTGAGCCTTAAACTTTTCGCAAGTAAGCAATGCATGTTCTTGTAGGCAACACACACAGAGAGATTTCTTCTCTGTAATAGATTGATGTACCGCGAAAGTCTTACTAAGTTTGTTTTGTAGATTATTCATTAGTCGAGTGGGCTGAGACTTTTGTGAGTAGGCCTCTAAGGTAATAATTTGAGATGACATAAAGTCGCGTAAGTGTTGCAATATAGGAGGAATGTTCGAACTACTGAGATGGTTATGCCACTCTCTATTGATTTGGCCATAGAATTTACTAACAGTGAATACTATAAGAAAATTGGAGTCCCCTACTGAGCGTCTGAGAGCTACGAGAGGATTAAGAGTGCTCAAGATTTGTTTGGATATCCTTTTGATTTCATTGCAAGAACCATTCTTCATAGGCTGACAGTCTAATATTAAGTACGTATAACTAGCGACTGAGCGTCGTTTGTTGTCATAGTATTGTAACAAAGAATCCCAGGCCTGATTGTAATTTTCCTCCGACAAGGGTATGTTCTTTATTAAATCAGACGCGTCACCCTTTAAATGGGTCCTCAAGTGTTGATATTTAACTATAGGGGGAACTTCAGACTTTCTATGAGCTAGGGCCCTAAAAGATCCCAAAAGTTTTCCCAGTCCTCATATTTTCTCGAAAAATAGGGAATCGTTAGAAGTGAGGTGGCATTATGGAGAGCTAGCATCGAATCAGCGTTGGAACCTCCCCTGTGCTCTAGTATGGGAACAGTATCCAAGGACAGTAAGTGATCATCATAATCACCAGACACAGTATAAAAGACCTCAACAAGATCATAAAAACCTTTAGTGTACTATTTATCTTTATAATCCACAAAGTCAGATTCAAGTGCTGTAGAGTGATTAGATCTAAATTGATCAAAACAATACTTAAGTTGAGTTAACCTTGCACTTGCTTGACCTTTTGTAATTTTGAGTTGCCCCAATTTTTTAAAGTTAGCTTATGAGTTTTTTATTTTGGTGTACAAGGTAGTTTGTTGATCCCAAAAGTCATCCATATTGTCAGTAGAAGAAATAATGCAACTTAATAGAATAAACAAGTAGAAAACCTCAGACGTTTGTCAAGCAAGAAACTAAATGAACAAACACAAGGATTACAAAATATATATTACTATACAAGTATTTAGACTATAACGTTATAAATCGAAACTTCTCTCAACTTAAGTCAGGAGTTACAAAAAAAAACCCGATGACTAAGATCATATCCCATGCACATATAGCCCAAACAGAAATGTGATATCATAATAGTGTATTGTGATACAAGTGCGCATTTGGCACGCCGCACGTGGGCCACACACTATTTTATATTACAAGTGCATGGAATAATGCCAACCACGTGGGGGTGGAGGTTGGTGGAGGGAAGGGGTGAGTGGGGCGGGGGCAAGCGGGGGGTTCAGGGTGGCGCAGCCCCCCCGAGTAAAAAAAAAATTAGAAAAAATAATCATATAAATTTGTAACAAAATTCATTCTGATCATTTGCACTTTCAATCATCATTATCATTATAATTCATTATCATAATCACTATTACTATCACTATCACTATCATCATCATTGACGTAAGGTCCGGGAAAAATACTCATCTACGCACCCTAACCGCTACGAACTCGATGCGAGACAGGTCGCCATCGCCGAGTGCAGCCGAGGCTCCGATTGTCGGGACTTCAGCATTGTAAGTATGTATTGCGCATGCGCTAAAGTTCCGACAATCTGGGAGCACTGCGTGCTAGTGCAGCCAAGTACAGAATCAGCCTACTTTGCCGCACGCCAGCTGACTTTGTCGCACGCCAGCTGACTTTGTCGCACTCCAGCTGACTTTGTCGCACCCCGTGCACATTTCTCCACTTTACCGACATGGAATGCGTGCGCATTAGATGCTAATGTGATACCTCAACGTTTGTTCGTAGCAATCAGCATCAATTTATGTTACTCGTTTGTCATACAAATTAACAAAGACTTAATGAAACGATAAAACAAATAACAATTGGGCTTGATTAGAAAATAACGTTAATTTCCGAGGTCCTTTTAGCAATATATTAAAACTTACTAATTATGGTAGCAAAATTGTAATGTACACCGTGTCTCACAAACAAGTGCTGACCGGAAGGGACAATAAAGAGCAAACGAAAATAAGAAAAAAGGTATTTTCAGAATGTGCTTTGGTCGAGTATTTTTTTTTTAAACTAATTTTGAATGTAAGTGATAAAGTACAGCCTTCGCTAGAAACATCGCCTGTACATGCCTGACTATCCTTTATCAATATCACTGACAGTGATTCCGTTCGTTTATACATAACCATGAGCGGTGCAACGGGCAGTA
>JAPYYV010003550.1:0-26979 GCA_030522625.1 Copidosoma aretas
AATTTGATCTGGACACTACTTTTCTTCTTGAAAATTTGAGACAGCCCAGTCTGCAGGGGAGTCTGCAGGGGAGTCTGCAGGAATAGCTGCAGCTCAGTCCGCAGGATTTGGGAGCAATATACATGCAGGAGAGTCTGCAGGATGTCTGCAGGGAATTCTGCAGAAAAGTCTGCAGATAAGTCTGCAGGTTAGTCTGCAGGATAATTTGGTAAGGGTATATTATTGCAAATATTGTATTCTATTCACGTCGGCAAATGTAAGCGTATTTCACAAATACCTAGCTCTCAGTCGATTAGTACGAAACCCCTATGTATATTTAGCAAACCAACGGTGAAAGATAGATATTTATTTTGTTATTAAATGAGTCAATATTACAAAATTTCAGTACTGAGTGCGAGTGAATTTACCAAAGTGAGTAACAACGATCAGTTTCAGTAGAAAACCAAAAAAATAATGGGAGGCCTGGACAAATAACTGAAAATCGATTGCACCTTCAACCAACAGTCAAAACGATTGTTTTGTGTGGGAGAAAAAATATTACTCTTCAGGGACACATATATGATGAGCAGATTAAGACGGAGAGTGTGGTAAAAAAAAATAAGTTTCGCGAAATTCTTAGGTACCGAGCTAATGAAGGTAATGTATAACTGTCAAATTATTTGCAACAAAGATCTTTCTTGCAACGTATATTAGTAGAACACCCCAAAATAAATCCATAGTTTGCTACAAAGAATCTATAGCATCACACATATTATAAGAAATACAGGATGCATAGATTTTTGGCATAATTTTTCACGATCCCACTAATATTTTTCATATCCCACAAATATCATTAGTTCTAAGATATGTTTTTAATGGAGTTGTTGAAGAATCGTTCACGAAATTTATAGACGGGTCTCATCAGATACGTAAATCATCTGCCACCAAGGAAGAGCCCACAGAAATAAAGTTGACCCGAGAAAAACTAGAAAAGATAGTAATTGATACACTTAAAATGTTAAAGCTAGATGTAAGAAACTGTGTAGGTATATCTACAGATACCTGTAGTATCATGGTATCAGAAGTTCGTAGATCTGCTTCAATAATAATAAAGGAAAGTATCAGTGCTGTCCACATGCCTTGCCACAATTACGTATTGAATGCAGGGGAGAGTGAGATACTGTGAGCTTGGCGGGTCTCTTGAGCATTTAGTTTGTAACCATACTAGTCATTCATTTTAAATGGACTATTATTTTTTTAACTTTACTCTACCTCTAATTTCTCCTGAATAATTTTCAAGTTGTTTTAGCAAGTAGAAAATTCTTACGAATCATAATAAATACGCACCCCAATAATACCAGACTTTTCACTTTTGTGAACCACGTATGCAAAACCACAAGGTACTAATCACTCTGATTTTTCATGATTTCCAGAGTTTAAGTATTACTCTCTAAAGGGCTGTTTTTCATAACACTTTATTGATTAAAAAAATAATAATTAAGATTGATATAAAAGTACCTTTTAAGGGGGCAAAAATGAGCTCAGCGGTGGGGAATGATGAGCGCAACGAAAGTAGTTCACTTACCGACAAGCAGAAAAGCTCATTAAGTATAACCTTAAAATCAAGTCTAGTGTTTGATATTTTAAATCATTATAGGATAATTTTATTGAAAACAAAAGCTTATAAAATGGTACGAAGCTACGTAAAGAAGGGATAAAAAGGAGGTTGGAGTGAAGGACAGTTGACTTTAGCTCTCAACGAAGCTCAGAGTGGAAAAACCATCAAGAGCTGTGCTTTGAAGTATGGGATACCAAGAGCTACTCTACAAAGAACAGTTAATAAATCAGATCCTTCAGAGGAGAGCCCTGGTAAGCATAATTGATGTATTTACATCCTTGTTTGAATATGTAATGCAATAAGAATGAATTTTTGAAACATTGGCATATTTAAAGGATTTAAAAAAACGTTCAACTATGAGCAGGAAGCAGCACTTTATTCACGTATTATTGAAATGGAATAGAAAATAATGGGCTTTTCAACAAAAGAGCTCAGAGAGTTAGCTTACGATTATGCTGAAAAACTTTATATTTCTCACAATTTCGACGAAAAGGCACGAACGGGTATATATGTTACAAATCAAGCCATTAATATAGTAAAATTATGAAAATTTTTGAATTTGAATTACATACCAAACTAATTTAATTTATTTTAAATGTAGAAATGGCTGGTAAAGACCGGCTTATGAGTTTTATGCAAAGGCACAATCTATCAAACAGCAAAGCTCAACCCACATCAGTTGCTAGAGCCAATAGTTTCAACCAGGATAAAGAGAACAAATTTTTTATCCTATTAAAAGAAGAAAATAAGGAGCACTTATTTTCTCCAGCTAACATATATAATGCCGATGAAAGTGGATTTACTATTGTTCCAAAAGCTGGATCTAGAGTGATCGCACGAAGAGGGATTAAGCAAGTTGGTGGAAAAACAGCTGCAGGACGCGGTGAGACTGTGACCGCTGTCATGTGCATGTCTGCAGCTTGGTCATTCATGCCTCCCATGCTGATATTCCCCCCCGGTTAACAAGAATGTGTTATTTTTGGAAGACAAGCCAGAAGGTTCGTGGGCTGTGTGGAGAAAGTCTGGTTGGATGGAAACGGATTTGTTCACTGAGTGGTTTGAATAATTCATCGCCTACTTAAAGGCTTCACCGACCAACTAAGTCTTACTTTTGTTAGACGGTGATAATACACACGTAAAAAATCTCCAAGTTGCTGAGTTAGGTAATGAAAATGGGGTAACAATCCGGTGTTTTCCGTCTCACTGCACACACCGCATGCAGCCCTTGGCCGTGTCGTTTATGAAGCCTCTCAGCACATATTATGCAGAAGGAATTAATTTATTTCAACGCAGCGGTTCTCAAGTAACCATGCAAGACATCTTTATGATCTTAGGAAAAGCATGTCAAAAAGCAGCCAAAATTAAGACAGCTGTGAAGGCATTTGCGAAGACTGGTATGTATCCAGTAAATGAAAATGCTTTCAATTCATATTTTGGAAATGATAAAGAAAATTTCACCATACAATCAGAAGAGTCAAGAGTTTCTGGTAAAAATTTTGTCACTGATTTCTTTTCACATAAATTTAACCAGAAAGTGATTTGTTTTCTTTAATTTTAGATTCAAGTAGTAAGCACATTGAAAACCATCAAAACGTTATTGATTCTATCATTTCACAAAATTCTATAGTATCTACATCTAATAATTTATTAAATTAATGTTTCAAGAATGATCACAATCATCAAGCTCAAGATCAATCTATACAAATTCCTTAAAAATGTATTCTTGAAGCTAAGAATCTAGTCTCACTGTTAGTACGTTTCTTGTTAATTTTTTTGATTTAATATATAAAATTTCATGAAATTTGTGATTAATTTTCAGAATTCAGCTATTGAAACAAGTAAAAAAAATGAGAAAAATCAAATGATTGAAGTCCCATTGAAAGACACACAACTCAGTATTTTTAATCATCTCCCAAGTCGTGATAAAAATCTTGATACTAATACTAGTCCTTTAACAGATGTGATTCCTCATCTCCCAAGTCGTGATAAAAATCTTGATACTAATACTAGTCCTTTAACAGATGTGATTCCTATAAAAAATGCACCAACCAATTGTCCAGTATTTTTAGAAGCGAAAAAAAAACCTACATATCAAAAAAAAGTGCTGTTGCAATAGTAAAAAGCGATAAGTACATTGAGGAGCTAAGTGCACAAAAAAAAAAAAAATCAAAAAGGAACCAAAAGAGCGAAAAAAAATCCGGAGTACGGATAAAGTCTAGTACAAAGTTAACTGAACCCTTGAATGTTTTTAAAACCACCTCAAACAACAAAAGTGCACCACCCATGAACAGTTCATCAGTCGAAATTATTGGTCATGACCTATATAATATTAACCATCAGCCGGGAATTCTGATTGATTCTAGCCAATTTATTGCTGAAAATTCATTTTCTACTCCTGATGGTTCTTCACTTCTGATGAGTAATAATAATATAATGTACATCCAACAAGAAGATGGTCACTATCTGCCAGTTGCCATCGAGAGACTAGATAATTAATCACAAAAATTTCAACAGTATTTTTCAGTAAGATAACTTTTCGTGTGCATTGTTCAATGTTTGAGACTGATAGTTTACATATCTCAATTGTTACATCGTAACTGACACTATAATGATTAAAATTTAATATGAAAATATCCAAAGAGTGATACTAAATTAAAACTGTATGTAATATTACCTTAAAAAGATTAATATATAATTCAATATCGTTTGTGTTTTTAACAGATTGAAGAATTTAATAAATAAAAAAACCCTCTTCGTACAAAAATTAATTCGTGTTGTTTTTTTTACATTTTATAATTACATGCCTACTAAACCTCAAATTTTTAAAAAATAAGAAAATCTTTTTTAAATTTCCACGCTCATCACACCCCACCGTAAAACTCACTACGCCCCATAGGGGGGAAAAAATAAGTGCATTGAAAGGTATTAGAACTAGGGTTAACAAGCTTTGAATATAATGTTTTTTAGATTGAACTTATAGTAATTGTATTCTTGAGATAATACTCTTCAACAAGATCTTTTTGCACATTATTTTACCATGAATACAAATTACAAAAGCGTTATAAAGTTAGGGTGCCCGTAGTACCCCACCCTCCTCTATCGTTTTCGCAATCTTTAACCATTCCAGTAATATAAAATGCCGTCAGTATAATACAATCAGCACCAGATATTTTCAAAGCATCAGCAAAATAATCTGAGACTTTAAAACATAAACTAGGATACTAAGAAACTTTCAGGGCTATGCAAAATAGGCTGGATTGAACCTGACAATGGTTCATTTTGCAGCGTCTTTTTTTGAATGGCTCGCTGGCGGGTAAGTAGTGACAAAAAAATTAAATAAATACCGCTGAAAACCACAAATCAAGACCCAACACACATCTATTAAATTTAACTATATGTTGGAGAGCGGGTTCGCAGCCTAGCAAGTACATAAACTATGCGGGTCCGGGGCCATCTCCTCCCTAGCCTTGTTCCTAGTTTAGGGGTGGCCTTGCTTCTAGCCCAGTGATGGTCTCGCTCACAGGGAAGTATGAGTAGTAGGGCTGCTGGATTGTCGTCGTCAGCCTCGCAACTCGTTGTCTCATCCTCCTCGTGCGTACGCATCCGTCCGCGTGTGTGTTGATGCACGTGACTCCATCGCTATTCATTATCGTCGTTATCGCGCTCTAGCATCATCGTCGGCTCAACTGTTTGTCATCTTATTGTACTGTTCATTTTGCAAATATCTGTGTACGTGTGGTAGGTAGTGTGTACTGTGCAGGCTAACTTTTAATAGCACAACATTAAAATCGTACTTTTCTGCTACAATAAGCTTATCAAGCTTGACAGAACGTGATATAAGATAACCTCTTTCTTTACCTCTTCGACCGCAGGAATTTCTGAAAATTGATCTTAAGTTATTATCTGATGAATCAGAACTTGATGAAATTCAGACTCATAATTCTACTACAACCTCAGCAGTACTGTCTGATGCTGCTTCAAGGGAAATACTTACTACTGCAACTCATGCACAAATAAAAATGAAAAAAAAAACACATTTAAGCTACTTGGTTCTATTCTATTAACAGCAACTGCCCGAAGAGGCTCGCAGCTGACAGATTCTCCATCAATAAGCGACTTAAATGACATAAGTACTCTTTTAGGCTTACAGAACTCAGATCATGAGTTTGAATATGCTGAAACCATTAAAGAAAGTGATCCAACCATAGCAAAAGCTACTGTTCCTCTTTTTATCTTTAGCTGGGTCATGATGGCACTCAGTATCATTTAATATTCATGGTATATGTATATTATTAATATTAAATTTTACACTTCACCATATCAACTTATGTAAATTTTATAATGCATTGATGAAATGTATCTCAAAAATTTCAAAGTTTCTTTTAAATCCATTGTTGATAAATATGATAAGCATACATTCTTTCAAAACTTCTTATTCCATTCTTATAATTAAGTTTATAAATTTATGTGCAACATACATTTTTTTAGATTACTGTTGTATGCGAACATTCTTGTGCAATTAAAGAACTAGAAGGAAAATCACTTACTCAGCAAATAGTAGCAAAGGCTCAGTTTTATTGATCTATGTTATATTGAAATGTATTGTATTTCTTGTTATCTAGCAAAAAATGGTTTCTAGTGACTTTTATTCAAAAGAATACATAAGTGCCACAAGGAAAAAATCTCGATTCACCTTTGCCAGAATTTCCATTTAAAGTGAGTCATTAGATTGTTTTTCTTGAACTTACTAATTTCATAATGATTTCTACATCAATTCTACAATAGAAGCTGCAGCCTATGTATAGAGCACAGCAGCAGCCCACCCATCAACTTGAGCCTCTTCAACAACCACAGCCTGTGCACACTCAACAACAGCTGCAGCCTGTGCATACACTTTCACACCACCCCAAACAGCAGCCTGTACAGCAACGAAATCCATTACAGCAGAATAATCATAATGTAAGTTTAACTGTCTTCATTACATTGCGTTTATTTATAATACTTATGGTTGTATCTCTTTCAGAATAAGAGTTATAAAAAGCTAAAGCAGAGTCGAGGAAAATAATAATGTTAATAATCGATCTATTAAATGTTCTTTGTCAGAGGAAAAACTCGACCAAATTTAGTTTCAAAAAAGAATAAATCATAAGCTGGATAATGCTTAGAAGAAACTTAAAAAAATTTATTAACGTTTTAAGTTATAGTAATTAGAACAAAGTTTTGTATTTTTTTATCGAGTTTTAAAGTTTAATAAATACATTTTCTAAATTACAGCTTACCAAATTCATTTCTTACACCCTTGCTTCTCTTAAAATAATTATTAGTTAGTATGCTAGTTGATTATAAACTTTTCGAAATAATGATTAAAATAGTGACTTGGAATTATATTTATGAATAATCAATCCATACAATACTAAGTAATTCTTATGCTAAGAAATAAGCTTTAAAAAGTTTGCTTGCAATGGTAATTGATTGGAAAAAATTGTGATATCGCTCAAAATCTTTTTTTAGAAAATGAAATCACTAGTTCATACTTTGTTAACATTGAATATCCTTTTTTTACATAGAGTTTCTTTGATATGTGATTCAGCAAAGTAAATAAGATTTCACTCTTGCTAGATTGTAAAAAATGCACCTTAGTTAATCAGGAAAGTTGAACAAGATAGATATTATTTCATGATCTTTCACCCTCATTTAACAATTTAATAAACATAATTATTCAATTTCTGCAGATTTGACAGTCAACTATTAAATGAATAAAATCATATTCATATAGCAAAAGAAAGTGGTGAGAGCCCCCACCACCTTTCACTAGTGAAGGGCAACCATTTATTTTTTCCTTCTTTTAACATTCTTATCAAAGTTATCTTAAAATTTTACAAATGATCATTATCAGAGTCAAATGTATTATTGATTGTATCCACTGTATCTCTTAAGGTAAGCAGCCTTTCCATTAGTGCAGAAGCATTTTTAAAAGCGCAAACAGTCTGTGTACATGAATGATGTACAAAACATGCTGCGTGCATGGCATTTATTTTACGATAGCGGGACATCCTAAGTCATCTGCATTGCAAACGTGACTGAAACATAAACTAAAATCGTCAGATTATTCGAAGGAATTTTTTTACATGTATAGTACTTACTGTTCTGATAGTATTTCTTTCAGCCTATTCTTTGTTTAGCCTATTCAATAGTTTTAGCATCCTTTTTAAAAAATACTAAATAAAAATTATTGAAGAGAAAGATGTACTTCCCAAATCCCAGGTATCCCATAAAAGTTTCTTTAAAGCCAAGCATCCACAGTACGTTTTTCGCGTAACAGCCTAGACCATTTAAATGGAGCATTCAAATAGAATTTTTCCGGCTAAGCATTTTCCTTAAGAGGCAAAATAACAAGGTCTTTAGGAATGAATTTGATCGAGGATCTTCTAAAGCCTTGAACATCAACAACACACTCCATAATCATTGAGATTTGATCTCCAAGCTTGCTCGTTGTAAACTGAACTCTACAGCTTTCCCAAGCTTCTTATATACTCATTTTCAATCCTCGCTATTCTCTTCCCCTAGTTCTGACCCCCACTTTTTATCTCTTCAACTTCATCCACTGCTTATCTCCACTTTCCACTTCTTACCACCATATTAAAAGTTGGTAAAAAATCTGAAGCGCTCAGACGATGATTCGCGCATACAAGTAACATGTGAAATCAGTAGGTCTATTCACTTGGATCACCTGCTGTCAACTGACCACTCCTCGATTCTTCCAGCTTCTAGTACACCCCATCTCCTACCTCCCCTCCACTTCCATTTCCACTTATTATAGGATAGTACTAAGGGAGAGCACAGTTGATCGTTCGCTCTGCCGACTTACTGTCGACTGAGCTCTCCTCCGCTCCTCCACTCCCGTAAAATCACTCTGCTCCTCACTCTAGTATATTCTCCCAACAATAAACTTGTTCTGAATCTCTTAGTTAGTTCCTATTAGCTTTCGAACGTGTATAAAAGGCCCGCAGAATAAGAAAGGAGTATCATTCTTTAGTTGGCTTCATCAAAAACTAGTCGTTATTGTAAGTTATTACCTCTTTCCGCTTGCCTTTGTAAATTATGTCTATGTTTCTTGATTGCTGAATTCTTGATTGTATTTCTTTGAATTTATGGTAATATAAGTGTCATAGAGTAATGCAGGGAGAATAAAACTTCTGCCCATTTCATAATAAAAATGATGATAAAATTTAGTTTTTCGGAAGTCAACTCCCCGCCCCCCCCCCCCCCCCCCCGCTGCGCTCGCCACCCCCGCCCATCGCCACGACCGCGGGCAACGCCTCACGCTGTTTCCATGGAAGACACCCTCACCATGTGTACCATCACCACCAGCAATCACGCCCCCTGAGGAGGCTCCTACTTACTCTACTCCCAATCTAATTTCTTTAGATGAAGTAAGACGTCGTCTCTTCGAAGAGAAGGGGAAAGAGGTCAAGGATAAGGATGAGACCGACAATGGCGTCTACCCACTCCAATCACAGCTCGATGGGTTACACATCATTCTTTATGAAACAGAAGAAGAGTAAGACGAGGAAGATGTTGATATAGAAGGAGTCTCGTTGGAAGAGGATGTGGATGTGGAGAAGGTGAGCGAGAGTGAGGAATAGGCAGTGTGGAGGGGCTTGAAAATCAAAAATAAAGACGGGCTTTAATACTAACTATACTGCCCCCCAAAAATATAAATTTTGCATAATTTATATATTTTGTATGTTAAAAAAATGAAAAAAATAGTTCATGGGGCAGTCAAGGTATGATGGATGGACTGCACAGGATGGGGTGAAAGGTTTGGAGCACCCACTACCTTTTAAAAAAAATCAAGTTTAAGCCAGCTTCTTATATTCCACCACTCCTTCTCCTCTCCTGCACTCTAGATAAGGGGGATAAGTTCGCAGGTATGAAGGGTTGGGAAAAATACAAAGAGGTCTATACCAAAAATGACTTCATTAAAAGTGGAGCTATTACCACTATCATTATTATCAGGAGTAGAGGAAGAACTATACATATATTTCTAATTGACGTAACCCACATTTAAGCTTAGTATTTATCATAAGGTGTATACATTAGAATTTTTCTAATAGAAAATTTGAGATCAAATAGAGGGTAAAGTTTGAAGGATGAATGGAGGTTTTCCCAGTACTACCATCTTCCCCCTTTTATAGTCATGTTTTAAAAAAAGGGAGAAGTTTAAAGGATGGATAGAGGTTTTTCTACGACCACTATCTTCTTCCTTTCCACATCTTTTCTCACGCGTCCTAAACATAATATATTGTGTTATTCACAGATCGACATTAGGGATGGTCAGTACTTCCAGTACACTGCAGATTTGCTGCAAAAAGCCTTCAGGCAGATTGCTCAAGCGGATGCTAATATACGAAGATGGTTGTAGACAACAAATAAAGCGATTGAAGCTCTCAAGAGGCATGTCATCTCGTCTGAATTATTATATCCAGGTGTAAGATGCAATCCTCTCAGTCTATCTTGGCTACTTTTCTGTACGTCAAAGACAAATTTACCATATACTTATGAAAACTGGAGGATAATAACAACAGGATATTCGAAGGCAGCCAAACACTGTACAAAACAGTGATCTTCATGTGGAAAACAGTGATAGTGTACAAGACGGTGATAGTGCAGATGATTCTAGTGCATCAAACAGTTTTGAAGTGCAAGACAGTGCAGATGATCCTAGTGAACAACATAATGCACTTGATCCTAGTGCGCAAAGCAATCATATTGAAAATAAAGTGCAGAACAGTGTACGGTGAAACGATCAACCATCAGCATTTAAGAATCGCGTAGCAACAGGTGTGATAATCAATCGTGGACATATAAATATTACTTTTTTCTTACATAAGGCCAAAGTTCTCATTATGTTCAAAGATTCCAGTACTTAAGAACAACACAATGCTCTAAATATTAATTTTGAGGTTGCCACACAATACATGATGCAAAGGAATGATGCAGAAGTCATTGATCGGAAGCATTTCAACACCAAGAACGTCAAAGTCTTGAGATCAGCTAATATAGATGATGATTGGTTTCAATTAAACATGAAACAGCTTATAACACATCAAATAGAATAATTTAAAGAAAGCAATTCTAGATGATCGCTACAACAGATAAAATGTTTAACTGTGAATATCAAAAAAAAGGGGCTAAAGAAAATTATTTCAATAAATTACCAGATAAAATAGAGAAGAAAGAAACTTGTATAAATGTGAAAAATAGTTATGATAAGTGTTTCATATGGGCAGTTCTATCCGCGTTACACTCAGCAAGTGGACATTTATACAGTGGTAATCATTATAAACCATATAAAAATAGATCGAACCTTAGTAAAATAAATTTTCTATTTTTTTTAGAGCAAGTCAGCAAGTTTAAAGAACAAAATTATGTCTCTGTCAATGTGTATATGTTGCGGAAATATGGTGACAAGCATACAGATACACCCAGTGGGTTACAAATTTACATCTATAGAGAAAGACACTCATGTTAATTGACTTCTCGTTAAAAAATTTTTTATTGGTGAGAATGGAGAAGAAGAAGATGAATATCAGAATGTTCTAGTGTTAAAAAAACAATATGAATGGATACAAAAATCTGTCTAGGTTAACAGTGAATCAACTAGCGAAAAATAAGGAAAAATATCCGGTATGCAATAGATGTGTACACTTTTTCCACAGTAAAAATAAGCTTAAGAAGGATTACCTTGATTGTATAGTTGTAGACGAGTATCGGATAAACATACTAATCAAAGAAAACAATATTCTAAGGTTTCCAGATATCAATTCTGCTGAAAAAGTTCCTCACGTCATCCATGTGGACTTTGAGTATTTACTTGAGACTGTGGAGAATGATATTTGTGGATTTCATAAGCATTTAGCCACCAGTAAAGGCTATGACGTAAAATGCAGCTTTGATAACAGCCAATTACACTTTGCAAGTTATCGAAAAGAAGATGACCATACGGAAATACCGGTAAAGTGGTTCAAACGAGATTTAAAGGCCATCGAAAGTAGCGTGCAAGAATTATATGAGAATCCAAGATCCGTATGAACTTGACTCATGCAGAAAAGAAAGAGCTAAAGCTTGTTACATCTACGGTGACTCGTTAAAAAAAAGTCAGAAAAATTACCTGCGGGATCATAGCCACTTGACGGAAAAATTTAGAGGTGCGGCACATGAAAGTTGCAACATTATCTACTTGATTTCGAAGTTCATACGAGTTATATTCCACAATCTCACTGCCTACGACTAGCACCTTATCATCAAATAGTTGTTTACCAGTGAAGACTTGAAAGGACCTGTCAACCTTATCGCTCAGAGCAAGGAGAAGTACCTCTCATTTACGATGCACATAAGGGCCAGTAATATTAATTTTCAATTTATTGATTCGTTTCGATTAATACTAGTTAGATCTGGCCCATCACTACAATAATCCTGGTCTGCCGTGGGACGCCATGCTAAAGCTCATCCGAGTGGAATTAAAATTCCTTACAAACATAGATATGCTCCTGCTTGTGAAAAAAAGTATCAGTGGAGGAAGAAGTCAATGCTGGAACCGTTATGCCAAGGTCAACAACATATACAATAATGAAGAATATAATCCTGGAGGAAAATTCAAATACCTAATGTACTTCGACGCAAACAACTTGTAAGGATGGGCAATGACGCAGCCATTACTAAAAGGAGACTTCCACTAGGTCGACCAAATCACAGAAGCAAACTTTCTCAATATACCAGATTATGGAGATGTTTGTGTTGGTAATGATAGTTATGGTAACATAAATTAAAAGTGGGCCTGGGGTATCTAACAGCTATCCATGATGATCATAAGAATTCACCTCTTTGCCCACAACATATAGCTCCACCTCGCTCTAAGAAGCAAAAGCTCATGATGACCCTATATAAAAAAAAAACGTTACGTCATACATTACAAGGCACTAAAGCAGGCTCTGACGCCTAGACTAGTTCTTAAAAAAGTCCGTGGCTCAAGCCGTACGTTGATCTCAATATTAGAAAGCGGAAGCAGAGCAAAATAAGTTTAAAAATTTCTTCTTTCAACTTATGGTTAATGCCGTTTATGGCAAGACCATGGAGAATGACCGATAACAAGTATATGTGCAACTCGTGCATAAGTAAGAAGGGCGTTATAGTGTAGAAACACTTATTGCCCGACCAAACTTCCACAGTCACTTAATCCTTGCAGAAAATCTTGCGGCTTTATAGCTTGTCAGCTTGTTGGCAATATATGTTGGTTTTAGTGTACTAGACATATCTTAGACCCTCATGTACAACTCTTACTATTCATACATGAGGCAGCGTAAAAACAAAGATTGACTTTGAAGACTACTGGAACAGATCTTCAACGAGTATAAGCAAAATAACATTCGAACAAGGCTTTACATCATTCGTACAGATTAAAAGCGAAAAATGTCTCTTAGTCCACATAATTACAAACGTCAGTTGCTCCCAGACAGCTCAGATAAGCTACAATGGGACTACATCACTTAATATGATAAAGATCTTTAAAATGTAGATATGTTCGTTCATTTATATAATAAGGTAGGTAAGGAGGAAGTAGTGGAGGGAAAAAAAGATGGAGGAAGAAAAATTGGCGAGGGAAGAGCTACAAATAAAGCCACATCCTCCAGCAGAGCTCGTACTGTCGCTTGATGAGTTACAGAGCTTAATAACTCCTTGGGATTATACACCTTTAAACAAGGAAGCAAAAATTTAGTTTTTTAAGAGGTAAGCAACTTTTTTTTTACTTTCGCATACTATTTATAAGTATACTAATAATTGTTTTTTTATTTAAGTAAAACAGATGCATTTAACCGCATTGTCAATAACAACTTCTTCGTAACAGTAAAGTTATCGCAGCTGGCGAAGGATCAACAGGACATTATCATGCAGCTTAAACAAGTAAAAACTATTTTTGGATGCAGAGTAGATATCACCATCGATAACGAGTTCCAAATCTTCATTCCCAATCGTCTGGCAAAAGCAATCGAAACTAATGACAATTTGTACTATGAATTGAAAGAAAAAGCTAAAAAATTTGGTTTGTTCGTAGTGTACCATAGCGAAAATAAATGTGAATTTGTAAATTTGTAAATAGTAATAATAAAAAAAAGAACAAGAAAGTTCATGTAGGTGGAATGCAAAAATCGGTTATTCACCACAGGACGGAGCACTAGATGGGGCAACCTTTACTTTCTTCTTCTTATTTTTAATATCTTACTTATGGATACAACTGTTATGGGATTTATCGAGCCTTAACTATTAACATGTACCATACGACCACGTTTTTTTGATACCTTCTCCACCAAAAACATGTCTGGATATTTGGATTTCATTAGCTCTTGTTCGTAGGAGTCACCAGAGACTTGCTGCTTCTTATAATCTTTTAAATATTCAGTTACTGGACGAGTTTTTAATACTGTGTACATTGTGAATATTTGAGTTGACCAGTTTGGTGTGTAGCCATTTTCAAAGATATCTTCGCTTAACTTACACGCATCTTATCATCAACTTTAAAGTCTTGACTTATTATCGTTTTTACATTATTTAGAATTTTTTCTAAACTTAAGCTTCATTAGTTTGCATTATATCTATAAGTCTGATACCGATCATTCGATGCTTTCGAGCGTTGTAATTAGTAATTAAATCAGGTTACATATGAAGCCATTTGTTATTTTCGCGAAGAACAAACTTTGTCAACATTTTGTTGTTGAGAGTGCGATTGTATGGTTCACATATCGATGCTTTGAGATTACTATATGTTGAGTAAAGATTCATTATGTATCTCTTAATGAGATCTTGAAAACGCTTATTGTGAAATTCTCTACCTCTGTAGGTGTGCAGATTTTTTGGTACCTAACCTTCTCATAACATGGACTTCATAGCTGCTGTAACATCTACACCAGTTTTCATCTTTACACGTACAGCCACAGTATACTTAAAGAATACATCTACCATTGTAAAAATTTATCTGTCATCTTTATCCTAACGAGCACAAGGTATCATTCCTACAAGATCAGCCTGCAATAACTTATCCAAAACCTCAAATATTATACTTTCGCCGCGGATAGTTCCGACCAGCGGGTTTGTGGAACTCCTCTAATACAATTTTCTTCTTACGATATATCCTTCGTAACGGTCGATGAGTGAATAAAACCAATGTCTTTATACCGCTGATTTTAAATTTACCTAATCTTATCATCTTTTGTCGTAATACAAGATATTTGGGACAACACCTCTTCAATAGTATTTATTTCCGGCTCCAAGTTCGAATTTTTTTCAGCAAATACATCGATGAAATTGTTTAATATTCGAATTCTTACTCATCGATTACAACTTACTGTTTGTTTAAAAAGGATTAAGATTCATGGCATCATTAAGGTTAATCGCTGCTGCAACATTGCATAATCGGCTGTTTTCTAGATCGTACTGTCCATTAGCAGTAACTTTATGTCCAGTGCCGGGAGAACCTTGGCTGCTGCCTTCGGCTGAATCCATCTTACGTCCGAACACGTCGATGATAATTTTGATACTGACTTAAATTGCCATATGCAATGATATATAAACCCTCTGTCGCGCAACTCTTCGATAATATAATCTATATTATCTCATTATCATGACTTACATTTCCTGCTGCTTTTTCGGCTACGAGTAATCGAAGATGATCGACCAACTCATTTTGATCATTCTGGTGTACATAATCCACTGACTACATTATTTTGGCAATTTTGTAGTAAGGCAGCAATGATTCTCCCTTTTTGTTAGCAATAAGATCAAATATCAAAAATTTAATTTTATTAAATTTTTTACTACCATGCGTTTAAATAGTTCATAGTTTGTTGAATCTATTTCCATGCACACTTAATCCTCGCAAGAGTGTGTCATATTTTTCGTAATTATCCTAAATTATGCGGGATGTGTCAGGATGTTTTTTTACACGTAGATCTAATAATCCAACACTTATAGGATATTTTAACTTGTTTATTCTGATTTCATTGTTGTTATAATTGATTGGTTATTTTCCAAACTTATACATTCCATTTTCTTTTGAAGACCGTACGCTAATCCTAACCGGTCTTTCTGATTTTCATAAACTATTTATGAACGTACGTTGTTAGTCGTATCCACAATACCATTATCGGTTTTATTTTAGATAGTAAAGTTTATTTTATCTTTATCATCATCATCATCCTCATTATTATCACTTTGACTGACAGCAGACTTAAACATCACGTTGTCATCGCTGTATTTTTTTAAATTTTTTCGATAGGTGGCTGCTTTGCAGATATTTTATCAAAACAATTATTAGTTAAAGGATATTCTCTTTTATTTATTAATTTCTTTAATTCAGTAATTATTTCTTTCAGGAGGTCTATGATATGTTTAAATGTTTCACTGGGTTTTTTTTCAACCTAATCTGTTACGAATTTAAATAATCGGTACTTCTTTGTCACAGCTTCTCTTACTCCAACCAGTTAGTAAAGTATACCCTTTTCTCGCTTATAAATGTTGACACTTCATTGTCTAAGGATAGACTTATAAGTTTGCGCTGTACACTCCTATATTTATAGCAAAACTGTCGAAACATTTGCGATATCGACCGTAATTCAACTGTATGTACTTGTCGATAACAATCCATATTTATAATCATTACCTTAATTAGAGCAGGGTTCCGGAAATTGAACATAGTACATACGAGGGATTACATGATCATTATCCACATGTTTTAAGAGTATCTTGACGAAATAAAGCTAAAAGAATAACAATGTCTCACGAGGTTTTTTGGTACTTGTGCGTATGACTGACAGAAGTAGAAGCAGTCTAAGTTTTTGTCTCTTGCCATGCAGTAAAAAGCTCTTGCATTATGCTGTTTTTCACAAACTATGTCATCGAAAATCATGATGGTATTGGGTAGTGCAAAATCTGGAGATATTACTGCTTAATACTCACTGATGGGAAAGCACTGCACGCCACCTATGGGCTTCAACAGGTCTTTTAAAAACTTATACTTTGGCTGATTAAGTTACTTTGAACACAGATAGCCATTTTTAAACCTTAGTACTTTAGGGTGTACAATTAGTGCCAATAGACTGTAGGTACTATCGCAGTTAGATGGACCACAGAATATAGCTCGAATACTATTAGGGAGTGATTCACCATGTCGATGTAAGCAATTCTTTGTTTAATAACAGTGTCGATGTTTTTCAATTGGCAACTTTGCAGTTTGCTTTTTAAATTGTATGGTTGCACAGCATAAAGGCTGGATAAGGACTGACGTATAAGTCTATTCGCAGTGCTCTTATACGAGTTCGTGTAGAGTATAAATATAGTGCTCCCGGCCTTTGGTACTCAATCACGATATAACCTCTAAAAAGTGATGATTATTCGTCGTCCAAGAGGACGGGATTTTCTGAATAGAGTTTTAAATAATTTACTTTTAAAACTTTACGTACCAGATTATCAGTACTGCGGTCCCAGTACCAAACTTCCAAAAAGTCTTTCTAGAGGTAATTTGGGTAACAATCCACTGGACGCAGCGTGCCACGAGCACGGTCTCCAGAATCCAGAATCAATAAAACGTTAAGGTTAGAAACTTAGCTGATACATTTTTAGATTGGAGAGTTTGGCAAAGACTCAAAGCGAGAAGTCGGTGGTAAAAAGTTGGCTGTTTTAGCGATAACAGGCGCCATAAAGCTTAAAATTAAATTGGGCACGTAGTGCAGTTAAAAAGCAGATAGTAAGGAGACTGTTAAAATATCACGTATCTTACGTGGAATTTGAGGTGCATTACCATTGATACACTCATTTGCTGGCTTAAGTGCAACTAGAGCACTAGCCAATGGAGTGGCTCAAATATTTAAAACTAATATTTAAAACCAACAAACAGCAACTGCGAGAGAGCAATAGACATAATATAACTATGGATACTATTGCTCTTAAAGAAGTCTGAATCTTAAGCCACATCAAACTGGATTAGGTGCCTACTTGAAACCATTTGCTAGAAAAAGTTTGAAAAAAAAAAAGATTAAATGAGTAAAAATAGCCGATAGAGCATCAACCAACATTGATTTACATGAATATGCTCAAAACCGGCAAATCCTCATTGTCTTGGAGTATTGATGAAAAAAAATTACTTGCAAATAGGCCACGATATTATAAGACCGCAATAGTGAATCTTGGTGATATGAATACATCTAGAACTCACTTAGTGGTGTATAGGAAATATGGTATTGATGTTACTTACTTTGACAGCTTCGGTGATCTGCAACCACCTCCCGATTTAATAATATACTTTAAAGTTGATGACGTTAATCATAACCACCAAAAATATCAAGTTTGTACTTCTTAAAACTGTGGCGATTTGTATTTATGATTCTTTTCAAGAAGATTGCCGAAAACTATAAATTGTGTTGTCGTAGTCAGAAATAATTCATTTGCGCTTCAGCAGTCGTGCAAGAAATATTAAAGCTAGTTCTACCTGGTGCTTCTTCTATATTTAAAGCACAATAATTTTCGCCTATTGAGTCATCGCTGAAGTACAACAACGTTTTTGGTTCAGTAGAACTCCTGAAGTTCAGTTTAATCCCAATTATTAATAAAGACAATAGTAAATTTTACGTTAGTAATAGAGTGGCTACATTTCCAAAACATAGCTTTGAATTTCACGAAATTACGTCATTTAAAGTTAATATATTAGAACCTAATAGTGTAAGTATTTATATAAAACCGAACAATAATACACTTAGCAGATTAATTACGTGTAGCCATATAATTAATTCTGACTGAAAGTTTATGTAGGAAGACTCTTAGGTTCTACTTAACAAGTTCTTGAAGATAACTTTACTAACAGCTCGGATTTACCTGTAGTCGTCCTTAAAGTAAACGTATTACAAGTCCAGTGCAACATCACCATTGGAGCCTACATAAACGGAAAAAAGGTTTATACAATTCGCCAAGTTTTCCTCTCTCCGCCACCAGGATGCAAAATCATCAAAGCTACTTTAAAAATAATATATATACTAGTCGTTGAACGGATTATTAACCACATACTACGCATAGTTAATTAGGACAGTGAATTGATCAATTTTCCTTGCAAGCTTATAACGGTAAGGTTGCGCATAAAACCCACAGTCCAACGCATAGTCGACAACGAGTTTTCGAATCACCAACACGTCAGAGAAGCACCGCAAAAACGTAAAATGCTAAAGCATCACAACATCCGGTTCCTAAGAGATGAAGGATTAAAAATATAAAGCCCTGTTGGAAAGTAAATTGCATATTCCTATTTTGTTGCATTAAACATGAAAAATCTTCTTAATATTCAGTATCTAGTCATCTTTAACGAATCCATCGCGCACTATAAGATGCATGCTCATCAACCGTACGCATCTGTAACTTACGGCTGTAACTTACGGCACTAATGATGAAATCCGTATTTCAATTCAACATCAAGATTCATGTCTGCTACCATCTCCCAACTCCTTACACCCTTGTGGGAGATTAGTTAAAGCACATGGTATTACAAAAACGACGCATATTATATTTATAAGTTACGGCATCTGTTACTTATTCGAAGTAATTCGATACGAAAAGACGCTATAGAGATATAAAAGTGTAAAAATGTAGGTCTGATCAGCCTCATGAAAGATTGGTCGAGGCTCAGTCCCAAACAAGTGATATTAAGTTAGGATACAGGTTCTACAGGTAATCCTGCTCTCAGTCCAACTGAAAATAGCTACTTCAACGTCATGATTCCTCACAGTATGACATTAGGTTTTGTTAAAGACTATCGCAAGATTGTTGTTAATGTAAAACACGAACTTATACCCACGAGATCAAGATATGACTTAAATGCAATTGGTCAAACTGCCATTGCTGCCGAAGAGGCAAGTCAGCCACCAACTTAGAAAGAGGTTTAAATAATAATGTGGAAGCTTGATTAGCTCATGCCTTATGTTGTAATGTCAGATTCTCAAAAATTTGTCTGCTAAATTATTTACAGAATAATAAGCTTATGTCTATGATTTTTCGAGCTCGAGAGCTCTATGAATATTCAATATTACCCACACTATCGAAACATATATGGACTGTTAAGACATCCTATTAGTTGGAAAGCCACGCTTCATTATCTTGGCCTTCAAAACTAATCGCAAAAATCGAAAAGATGCTAATGCTAGCAAACTCGATCACTCTAACAAAACACACCCTAAACTCTATTTAAATTCACAATAGTATCCTTACAGCGATCTAGATCATGATATAATGAAAAATTAATATTTATTGTTATACGATATGTGAGCTTATTTCCAGAATTTGTGTTATGGTAATGATCGTGCCCCTTTGTTGGACAGATAGTTTTTTAATCACTGCACTTCTTATTCTCATTGATTGCTCCAAGCTAAATGAGTCGTTGAAAAATGTGCCAGTAGATGTACTTTAAAATTCTAAAAATCATGACAATTTTCCTGCAAACACATCAGCTTATTGCTTGATTTTACATGATCTAATTGTTGAGTACAGTCCTATGAGTGGTGAAGTCTAGAATTATATGTAGAGTGGTAGGGGAGTTAAGTTATAACGGTTGATGTATAGTGCTGCTGAATTCATTTGTCTTTTAGCCGTCACGGAGAAAAGTTAGCAGAGCAGAGAGGAGGAAGAGAATGAATGACGATAATTAGAGTGGAAAAAATTTAAGAAGAGACACGCTGAGGAGTGGCCAGAAAAACAGTCACAGGAAAACGGTTGTAAAAATTGTAAAGTTTTTCAACAATCGATATGTCAAATAAGACAACCATTAGAAAATCTACCACAGACGTTAAAAATCAAAACTTTTAACCAAAGTTGATGATGATGACAAATTTTGGTTGAAAAAATACACTTATCAGTATGCATGCAACGAGAAATCTGTGCCTGAATGTAAAGGTTATGAAAAAATGAAATAAATGGATGACATTGCTTATGTACAGGATTTATAACAGTCTGTTAACGATTTAGTTTTTGAAAAACTAGCCTTTCTGCAACTTCAGTCTGATTGTAAGTCTCTGGAATTTCTCTTTAAAGAGTTGTTTTCATGCAAGCAACTTTCAGATGAATACAAAATAGAAAATACTTGGTCAGCACGCTGTTTTTATAGGATACCGTGGGAGTCAGTAGATATTCCGCATAATACTATCGGAAAAATTCTTCGAAAACAGCTGCACAATAATCGGAAAGTGCACCTCGTTGGAGAGATATCAATTCAATTTTCACGATATTACGGATTTGGGCTATCAACCAATGGACAAGGTAAAATCAGCCACCTTTTTCCCCATAATAATGGAGCATACAAGGCAAACTGTGCTAATCATAACGTTAGACTTTACAAAAAGTTTCTTCAGGATTAACCTGAGTCCATAGAATAGGTGTATACACCGCTTCAAAATAGATACTTCTGTTTATGATTATTCACCTAGGGAAAATTTTTTACTTGCATAAACCATCTAGTGATCAATCCTTGAAGTAAAATCATCATTTGTTATTTTATTCAATTTCAAGCACGTTTATATTAAAGAGGTAAGGACATTGTTAGTACCTTACAGATATGAGCGTTTGGTTAGGGCTCTTGTCAGGACGTGCTACGGGCACACGGGTGAGCACAAATTCAGCAGCCATGAGTGCTACAGGCACACGGGCAGGACGAGCACTAATCTGGCAGCTATAGGTGCTACAAGCATACAGGAAAGATAGAGCGCTATCAGTCTGCAATACAGCAGATCTACCACTTATACTTGCCTGCGAGCAAGGCCACGCCTGAACTAAGAGTGAGGCAAGGGAGGAGGTGGCCCCGTACGCGTACGACAAAAGCTAAATATTTAGCTTTTACTCTCTAAAAAGCCTTCTTAGCTGAAATTCTGTCCACTAATTTTCCAGCCGAAATATTCTCTTGATTCTAAGAATAAGCCTTATCGTACGTCTTGCACGCTGCGTCCAGTAGATCACCTCTAGCAAAATGTCTCGCTGGCCTCGTTCCCAGACCGCAATACTGGTAGCTTGGTAAGTAAAATTTGATTGTTAATAAATTTATAATGATACGCAGATGATCATTTGCTGTCTTTAGTATGATCATCTGTATGATCACTACTACGGTTGTTATTCATAACTTAGCTCTAAAAGGAAGAATCATTGTATTTACAGCCTAAGAGTAAGTTGTAATCAAACCTCCGAACAATATGCAGTTGTGATGAAACCAATGTATTTTGAACCCATTTGTCGGTTGTATTTGAGTTGTACAGTGTAGATATGGGGCTTAAAAAGAAATCCATGCAATTGCAAGTTTCAAACTTTAAAGCTATTATAAAAGAGGAAAACAATTCTCATTGATATGGTGAACTACCATCTGGTAGTATTCTGCGGTTTATCTAATTGTGGTAAGGCGAACAGTTTATTAGAGCTTATTATATATCTTAATAGACTTAGATTCGAGAAAGTTTATCTATATTTAAAGTCGCTGAATAAGCCAATGTATAAGTTCTCAAAAGAGCTGTTAGAGCCTATATAAAAGAGTGAGTTACTTTCCTTTTAGTAAACATGCAGCAGAAGTAGCTTCAGACGATGCCATACAAAATTCTATTATGATTTTTCATAACATAGCATGTAAAAAATAGGATGAGATGTATAGAAAAACATGAAAACGTAGATAGCCTTTATCTCTGTTAGTTATACGCTGAAATGTTAAAAAAGCTTTTGATATACAAAGTTAATCTTTGAGATATTTTCCGTTAAGATAGGCTCGATTGAAAACATGGTTATGATGATCATGTTAACTTTGATGTGTCATATACTCAGTTTCAATATATATGGTATAACTGTTGAAATGATGATGGATATAGATGCGTTGTTAATAATTAACGTTCTTATCAACATGTCCGAGCAGAAAAAGACACACTTGACCAGTTTGTGGAGGCAAGAGAAGCAGTCAAAAATTAGTATAGATTGTAAGAATTTAAATAAGATAAGGTTGAAAAGAAGTTAGTAAAACTTGTAAACAACTCGCAGATTATTGTAAGGAAATAATTACTGAAGCCAAGAAAACATAAGAAACAGGAAACTATTTTGTGACTCATAATTATTTCGATAAACGAAATACTAAACCACTACCCATCAAACGAATAAAAAACAAAAAAAAAGCGATGATGATATTATGTTTGAGTCTGTTGTTAATCAAAGTGATAATAATAATGATAATATTCATGATGATAAAATAATTATCACTATCCCAAAACGAACTAATAATGTAAATGAGAATGATATTTAAAGTCTATTTTTACAAATGGTTGATTGAAATCGGAAAGAATCATTAGATTTCGTATTAGGGCTTATGAAAGAAGATGTAATGTATAAGTTTGGGAGGTTGTTGATAAGTTTTTACAACAATGAAACCAGGATAAACGAGTTAAAATAGCTTAGTAGCGATGGATTGATGAAACTTCTTGTGGAAAAACATGCTGACATATTTTAGATGACTACGGATGATTTGGAAAAATATTTCACATTCGTGCAAACTTTAAGTGTGCATCGAAAGAAATTGAGAAAAATAGTTCTATTCCAACGTATAATAGTGAGAAATTTAATAAAATCATAGCACCAAAGTTTGATCATATTGCCAGCAATACGGACGGATCATGGTTACCTCTCCACGAAATTTGCTAAAACAACGTTGTCAGTAGATTATGTACACTAAGACTAACCCAGTGAGCTAGTTAATCAACTTCGACTACTCGTAGCCTAAAAATCATTTTCAGATATTAATTTGTCTCCCCGGTATCGTATATATAGTTACTGATGATCGACAGTGTAATCTAAAAAAAACATTATACAATCTTGCAACAAGAATTAATTAATGCAATGTCATAAACCTTGCCACTTTTCAAAATGATAAGAAAGTTATAATAGATGAGCAAGAAAAATTGAGTATAATATAAAGGGATTTTAATAACTTATTTTCTCAGAAAAGAGCAAAGTTAGACCAAGAAATAAACATAATGAGAGGTACAATTTCAGATTTCTATTATCGCTCTAGGAGATTATAATATAAAAAAATAATTCATAGCATCTGGATAACTAGACCGAGACAGCAATACATTTTTAGCCTTTTGGATGCAAACAGCTATTTTATTGCAGAATCTTGTGGAAAAGCACTAAAATAAAGAAAATAAATTGTTTTTACTTGCTCAACTTTTCTTACAACAAACAATTTTAAATGATAGTTGCCGGCATTAAAATGTCTACATGATGACACAAGCAGCATTAAACTTGTTCAATATTTATTCTTGCAAAGGTAGAAAGCCTGCCGAAAGGTGCACTTTGTAAATTTGGCAATCACTTTTGCAATAACAATTTCATAAACCCCATAATAACTAAAAATGTAGGTATCAATATGTCTAATAAGCACCCAAAATCTGGGTTGCGTAAGATGAATAGTTTTGGAAAAATACCATTTTGCAAGTAAAATTTTCTTGTCTGAAACGGTCAATGATTTTGTGCCCTAAACAAATCAAATACCTTTTACATTTTTGATTTTTTCCATACACAACTTTAATATTTGACTATATTATATTTTTTACAAATTAGAAAAAAAGACATACGTTGCTCGTGGGACCTCCGGTAAGAACAACGTTCCTGCGGAACATTTAGGGAAAAAGAAGCAGAAAATAATATTGAAATGACTAAGTTTTATGTATGGCAGTGAAATGATAATTAGCAATAAGATGCACATCGCGCCCGGCAAAAGGACTACATGATATAATATCACTAGTCATCACAAGAATGAATAATTACACAGAACCAGAAAAAAAGATTCAACGCACAAAGACGCCATATTATGTACTAGGTGTTTTTGGCGTCGCTGAACATGAATCTGGTGTCCAAATCGCTCCATCAAGTAACATTTTTTTCTAACCTAAAAACTAAGAATAAATCAATGGATGTGAAATACACTGTTTTGCAAACGTAAATATTCTTGATCTCAGAGATAATAAACGTTACCGTGTGAGATTTTCTGTTGTTTTGAAAGTTTTCGTCTCAAAAGTATATGGTTTTATTGGTTTTATCATAAGTTTGCATTACTAACCTCAAAAAAACAACAAAAATAGCCATTTTTGAGTCTAACAAAAAATTAATCTATTTAGACGCATGTATCTCGATTTCTCAAGAGTGACAAGTTACGATTATTTATTCTTCTTTGAACTACAATTTGTTAGATACCTAAACTCAAAAAATATACAATTTCAGAGTTTTGCAGTCAATTTTTGTGATTGATCGATTCATAATTGTCTACTAAATAAATTTAATATTGTATTTGTAAGTAGTGAAAAAAAATTTCCCCATTTCCAATATTTATTAAATTTGCAGTTACACTGGAACACTTGCCCATAAATTTTCAAATTTTATTAAAGGTTGAGTGTAGATACAGGTCCTAGAACGGATAAGATCGATAAACTTCAAGATCTGAATCAGCGTTCGGATAAACATATAATAGGACCATTATGAATTGATCAAAGACAAAAATTGACCGCAGAACTGTAAAATTGTATGTTTTTGAAGGTTAGGTATTTAAAAAAATACAGTTTATTAGGTGCCTGCATATTTCTTCATTTTTTAATAGAGCTAACGTTATCATACAGAAAAATTTTTGCCTTAATAATAACTGAATTTGATCTTAAGTATACCCACCCTGTACAAATGTCTTGGAAGTGATATCATAACTATCCAAGTAGGATGCTCATTTTTCTAAAAAGATGCCATAAATCTAAAATGTTCGATAAATCTAAAGTTTATGTCACTACCATCGATATGTTTTGTAAAAGAGATGTACTCTTCTTAGTGTTCTGCTATTTAAGTAGCACTACCTTCAAGCAAACCTGTGAAGCAGACAATATTGCCCACATAAAACGACTCTTTAATCTTAACATTGATAGAGGCTTCCTTTTTCTTTATTGTAGTTGGTAATTTAATGTTTAAACTAAGTTTTATGGGATTAAACTTAATAATACATATGACTAAATTTAGAATTGGTTTGAAAAACCAGCCTGAACCTCTTTCTTTAAACTCTTTAACTTGCTCTTTAAATGGTTCACCTATATATATATGACGTTCTTTTACAAACCGAACACCTTTCTGACCTACACATATTTGATTTTGCTGAAACTTTATTACGGGTTCTATATTGAAAAAAAGAGACAGGTATTTTTTTTTTTTTTTTTTTTTTACATTATTTTGGACGCTGGAAAGGATTGAAATTCCGCGATTTCGGTGATTTTGGGCTGTACGAGGGATTTTAAAATATTCATAACTTTGGTACTATTTAAGCTACAGACTGTTTTGTTTTCATTTTAAAGGTAAAAGAATAAGCTTGGAGAAAAAAATACTTTTAAGAAATGAAAAATGAATTTATGTAGCGCGGCACGTCTTATAGGCACGCGGATTCTATCGCACGCCTAATTTGCCCCTTATCTTCTCTTTCTGTTTTATAAACTATTATTTGACATCTTTTGTTAATGAATACTTGTAAGCACAATTAACCTCATGCATAATGAAATAAAAAAAATTAGTAAATAAAAAAAATTATTGTAGCAAATGAATAGTGTTATTTTTTATGATTTTAATACATCATTATTGGTGAATAAGTACTTCGTTCTAAGGGACATTGTACAATATTTACATTTACTCTTATACCATACGCGTATAGTATTATTTTATTCAAAATTTTTTACAATAGTTATCTTTTCATACAATGAGAATTTCTTTTCTTCCAATTATTGAAGAGAGATTGGAACTATACAATGATACTTTAACGTGCCATTTATCGTTATAGCTTTTTGGAAACGCGTTGATAATCTTTTTTCTTTTTCTTCATAATCATGTTCTACCTATTCCGTCACATGGTCCTTTACCATGTGAGGTTGGAAAAAAGTACCACTCAGCTGCTATTTTAAATTCATTTATATGATGAGTAAGATTTATAAAATTCTTTTTGGTTTTATATTGTCCGCTTGCACTAACCGAAAAATATATTATCATGTCTATATCTTTCAAATTCATTTTGATGAATTCCACGAGTTGTCTATGAAATGGATGAAGCGCAATAGTATCGTGGCGTAAACATTTAGAAATAGAAACAATACTTTTGATTTTTAACTTATCTTTGTCATCTTTATAATATATTGAAAAGGGATGTATTGTTGCCTGGTCATTATTCCAATGTATACCTTGAACAGAATTTTGAATTATGAAGGCATAGTTTTCAGAAAAATCACAAATTACAATGCATTCATTTTTCTTCA
>JAPYYV010003551.1:0-18135 GCA_030522625.1 Copidosoma aretas
AAACTCGCATAAATAAGTATCAAGCAGTTCTCTGTTCGTGCCATTTTCTCGTTTGTTTCTTCGTTTAGCACATGCCCATAAATTCTCTATATTTTGAGTGTGTGCTCCTGTTTTGGGATCGATAGTAATCAAAGTGAAAATAAGTAATGCTCACATATTTATGTATTTATCAACATCACAAAGTCCAGTGATAAACGTAAAGTGCCGTTTCCCTTGGCATTGTACGTGCACCACATTTCGGAACTATGCCAACCATGCGTTAAGTGGCGTTCCAAAACAGGGAAATTTTCATATGTGGTTCTCACCCCCTTTGATTAATTTCTCCACCCTAATTATTGTTGGGGGTTGTTATACTACTTGGATTGAAGAGATTTATGCAAAAAAAAACATGATGTTTGGGGGGGGGGGGGGATTCCGAAAAAGTACCGTATTAAGATGTAAATATACAGAAAACTCCCTCAAAAAGAAGTTAAAAATACTAAAAACTATCTGCAGGGCCTAAGCTCGAAGACTTCTAGTTCAAGATTATACCGTGAATAGTATGGATATTGATATATATTAAATCTTTTCGTTGGTTTCGTCAGGTTTCATAACGTTTCTTAACTATTAACAGTTTATTTAGTCTGTTGGTTGTATTTACTTGAATAATAAAATGGTTGAGTAAATTTGTTAATGTTATACATGAGCAGTTGATTAAAAGTTCAATTTATGTTTTGAACAATGGAGTCAGTAAACAAGCATACAATGAGCAGAAAAGTTTGACGTACTTGTAAAATTGCTAAAAAATACTTTGTACCTGTTTTTCCATGCAAAAGTGTAATGTTGCAAATAATATTTTTTTGTAAATATTTAGAAAATAATACTTAACGTTTGCGTTACTTAAAAAAGAAGTGTAACTAAATAATTTTTATTCTCTCAACAACTGTACACATTGTTCCCTTTTGTACATGCTACCATAATGTGATTTTTAATTCACTTATAACGAACTAGGTATTTCTCTATGTATGGTTATTCATTATGATCTGTAATTTCGTATCATTTTCTACTGTCCAACAAATGTTATAAAGAATATAACTACATAAAATATAGACAGGAATCAAATCGGTTTGAGTCGTTGGCTACTTGTTAAGTAAAGACAGACATCGAAATTTTAACAATACAATAGCTCTTTGCACCATCATTCGTGCGACTTATAAAATTTTGTTAATCTGTGATTTTGGATAGTAAGATGTCCAATATCATGAAATGGTGCAAGGATGTGCCGTTAGATAGTATACGCAGAATCTTCCAATATGTTTTCCATTCGTAAAGTACTCTTCAGTGCACAATTATTTTAGTCCAAAGTGCCTATCACTGAGAGAATATTGGGGCATGCGCAGCACAAGTGGTAGGACAGCTGTTGCCTAACACATACTGGAGCAGAAGACGCGTCAGACTAGTGGGGTAGCTGCACTGGACTTGAGCAGCAGCTGCACAGGTCTCGCGGTGGGCATGTGGCGACAGACGTATGGTGCAACAGGGACACTTATGATTGGGTCATGGGATATTTTTATATTTAAGAAGCATGAGTCCTTGCTCACTGGAGTATTTGTCAATGAGGCTATAGTTTATGAAGCTGCTCTTAATTTTAATCTTAAATTTTATCTTATTTTGATTGTTTATATTGCAATTAGTGCATTAAATAGTTGATATTGCATAAGTAATTTACAAAAATGAGTAAAAAGTTGATAAAGTAATGCAAATATTACCTGAGTATGGAAGTAATTACTAGTTTTCTAGTCTTCTTGATATTTGCTGTACTCAGCATACCATAAAAGACCTTGCATATTAACTCAACAAATATATAAAAAATTTAGAATATACATCTATGCACCTCATATCATGCTTATTAAATCAAATAAATAAATAAATTGTTTGCAAGTAATTTATTTTGACAAAAATTATGTTATGACTTAAAAAACATGATATTATTCTATTGTAACAGTAATTAAAATATTACAATATTATAGACATATGTTACAAAAAAAACGTGGTATAAATCTACATACATTACGATCATCTTTTGCATAAGTTACCGGTGCTATAAAAGGAATATTTTGAGCACTAATAAATTTTTCTTTTTTTTCATTCAAAACTGGTCTCAAAATAGGTATCAAAACTAATCTCATAACTGATCTTAAAACTAATATCAAAACTGATTTTACATTTCAGGTTTTATCAAGTCCCTCTTCTCTGAGAGTGCTGTAAAGTATCACTGTGACAAATTCCGGTCTTCGCAGGGAGTGATGACAGTAGCTATAGTACATGAGGATGTAATACTTTACAGACAAGTTGACAAAAAGTTTTAAAGTGCTCAATAAACTTGTGGTGTCCAGACAAGAATAGACAATGGAATTTTTAGGCTGCCACACATGTTCTTAAGACCATCCACAACCTCACAAATCACCGTATAAACCAGTTTTGGGCATCCGCATGTGCATACTCATCTGGACCCTTGGATGTCACAAAACTGAATGCAGCAACTATTTATTTAGCTTTATTGGTCAAAAAGCAGTGTTGTAATCCTTTTAATATGCATCAACACAGCTTTCCAAAAGATAATGCTAGAAAAAAATTGCTGCATCTTGTTTTGTGTAATACAAAGGTCCAGATGAGTATGCACATGTAGATGCCCAAAACTGACTTATACGGTGATTTGTGAGGTTGTGAATGGTCTTTAGAAAATGTGCTGGCAGCCTACAACACCCATTGTGCATTCTTGTCTGGATACCACAAGTTGATTAAGCACTTTCAAACTTTTTGTCAACTTGTCTATAAAATATTACATCTACACTGACTGTAGCTACTGTCATCACTCCCTGCGAAGACCGGAATTTGGTCACTGTGATAGTTTACAGGACTCTCAGAGCAGAGGGACTTGATAAAAACTGAAATGTAAGACAGTTTTCGATATTGGTTTGAATACTAGTTATGCATTTAGTTTTGAGACCTGTTTTAAGACCAGTTTTGGGATCTGTTTTGAGGCCAGTTGTTTAGTAAATGCTAAAAAAATTTAAGTGGAATTGCAAGAAAGCGCTACAAATTTTACCTAAGAGCTATCCTTGGCGACCCTTTTAATTTCAAAAAACCATCAAGTAAATAGAAACTATCAGTTTGCAGGTTAAGAATTTTCTAAATAGAACTTACCGCCAAAACGATGTTGGAATTCTTGAGGCAAGCCGTATTTAGTGAGAAAATCATCCATTTCTCTTGATTTATTCAAAGAATGACATGTAGATTGACAGTTTGCGATCACAATTATGCATATAAACCTGATGCATATACTCGCGCGCTTGCGTTGTAATTGCACATGAAAACAGAGCTTCTGCTACACTAGTGACTAGAGTGTCAGTTAGTGATCTTATACTAAGTGTTCAGCCAATGCTTACCTTAGATAACCAGATGATTTTGACACAATTCAAACCATCGACTCAAAGCATCATTACAAACATAGTATGGAGGTTCAAATTAGGTATAGGTAGTAGATCTTATAACAAATGATCAAAAATATGACGCATCGGTGCTAATTAGTCGATGTTTTAAATTGTGTCAAAATCATCTGGTTATCTAAGGTAAGCATTGGCTGATCACTCAGTATAAGATCACTAGTGTCAGTTATCCCGGTAATGCTAGGTCACTGCTGCTCAACTTTGGAGCGCGAGCTCTCCCTGACTTGGGCAGCAGCTGCACAAGTAACTGAGGTAACAGCTACAAGGGAATTTTGTGCGTTGCATACACATGCTTGGGCAGAAGATGCCCCAATATTCTCTCAGTGTAAACACTTTTGCATTATGCTCTGCAAGGGCATAACAACGGGGCGGTCTAGGTGTCCGGACACTTGCTGATATTCAATAGGCACCCCCACTAAATATTTTGGTGAACTTATGTAAGGCATGAAATTCAAGCTTTAAACTTTGCCAAGAATATTTGATTTAGACATTACAAATACATTTAAATACATATTTAACCCACAAAAAAAAATAATGATATTCCAGAGTCAAAATTACAGTACTTTATTATAAAACGAAGTAGTGCAAGGGGTCACTTCATGATAAACTTATAGTATACAATTTAAATTCTTACAATTAAGAAATAGTGAGCTGAAATGGATGGATTCGATTTTAGTCATCAATTAGAAGATATTAAAATTTTTATTCAAACCTAAAAACGGGCGCAGGTAATATAGAGGACTATCAGATTAGTCGGATAATCTATGTGCGACGTTAGTATATACCTCATACGCGGATAACAAGTGCGCAGTGGATGATCAGATACCGGCAATCTTGATTATCTACTGTTCGGCTATGAAAACTAGTAAGACAGCTGGAGCTGAAAAGTCTCACTTCTGGAATGGATCCGAACAGTCCTTTGATTAACTGGTTTTCTTCTTGTTCGAGGTACCTAGCTGCAGTCACCGGCAAGCAAGCCATGATCATACGTGCACAGGCGATATAAGAGATGTTCTTTATAATCTTTATAAAAGACATGGATGCGCTTACGTGTTGACCGACCCTGCAGATGAACAGTGTAGCATCCTACAGAAGCTGTCACCGAGAGAGCACAGGAGAGAGAGCGTGAGATACGTTCCAGTTCACGGTAGCTATGAGCTACGAATACTTATCAATATGACCTACATAATCAAACAAAGTAATTAAATTACTTGGCGTTTTCCTGAGAATATCGGTGACTCGTACCGTATTACGTGTGATTAACGACATCCCCCAGAAGACTTGTGGGTGCATGTGTTAGTGACAACGTTAGCACGCTGAAATACCCCTGGGTGATCTGACGTGCCATGCACGTAACCTTACGGGCCCTTGAAGATGACCTATCATATAAATACCATGTTCGTATAGGTTTTATGTTTACTAATCTTACAGGGGTGGCGGTTGAGATCGTGGCCATATGGGGAATTTTTCCCGGGGCTGGGTCAGGGGAGAAGTGGGGGGCGGGGGAATATTCACCATAAGTAATAACCCATTAACCCAAAACCCATTAACCCAAAACCCATTAAGCTCGATAATGTATTTTCATATTTTTATTATTATATTCGAAGGTATTGAGGGATACAATATTTTCTTATTATGTAATAGGTAAAATAGATGTAACGACAGCGCTGAAAAATATTACACAAATGAAAAATTTTGGTAATACGAATACATGATTTGGATAAAAACGTTTGAATTTCGCGGTTTGTTGTGAGTTCGGTACTACTTTTTGGCGCAGCGCCAATAGACAGTTTGGCGGGTAGAACCATATAAGACAGCTTATTACTGACATGACTGTCTGCTTACAATGAATGACCGATGCGTTCCGAAATACTTGTCAACATCTGACCATAATGAGTGTGAGAGTAAGTATAGTATGACAAAATATATTGCTCTGGAACTCCTTTTATGGTGATACCTATTTCTTTGTATTTTCTAATTTTTGCGGTGTGTAGGCCAGATGCAATTCGCTCTCCTGCTTATTTTCATGCATAAATTTAAGTCCGCCTGCACGTTCTCTAGCCCGTATGCTGAGTCCTAACGAGGCCTTCGTACAAAATCACGCGTAGCTAGCCAAAGAAGGAATGATAACATGAGACTTTCTTGTTTCGGAACACAGTGTCGGTCATCTGTCACTAAGTCAGTCAAACAGTCTATTTATAAGTATTTACAATTCGTGTTTCCTAGTCAGAGAGAATGGATAAGTATGAGGTAAGGGGGAAAAGAATGAGTAAAAGTACTAGCAAAACTGATCTCCAAGACAAACGAGCGAGGCAGTCGGATGAATCTTGTACGTTAAGAAGACAGGGAGCTGTAACCTCAAAAAAGCAGAGTGACGCTCGTACGACACAAAACATTCTTTCTGCTGGAACAAACGAATCTACAAGTAATAATTTATTTTAAAAACTGTGCTTATTCTGTACTTTTTTACTTTATTTTATTATACCAATAAATTTTTTTTTTTTTAAGATCAAAAACTTCCGAATTCATTTTCAAAGTGGAAAAAGATTACTCTTGGCTTGATTCCAACTCGGAGAATACAGCTGTTTGCACTATATGCACTTAAGCGTGTGTAAATAATTTGGTTAGTTTTAAAGATACTCAAAGCGAACTGTCTGGATTAGCATGGGTTATCAACGGATTTAGTATAAATAAATAATGCAGAGTTTTTTTTCTTTTTAATAGATGAAACATCTGATTTAACAAGAATGGAGCAAGTTTCTGTGTGTGTTCGCGTTGTGTCTGAAAATATGTCCTCTTCAGAGTTTTTTCTTGGTTTTTACAAAACTACGAGTACAAGAGCCGAAGCGTTACTGAATATTGTTCACGATGTCTTCATCAAATACAATTTACCGCTTACTAAATTACTTGGTCAATGTTACAATGGAGCATCGAATGTTGCAGGTCATATTTCTGATCTACGAAATCGACTGAAGGAACCTTAATCCCGAGCACTTTTCGTTCAGTGTAACGCGCATAACACGAGCCTCGTAGTCCAAGATGGGATAGAGTCGATAACGACTTCAAGAAAATTCATTGGACTTATAAAGGACATAATAAGTTTTGTTCGAGACTCGCCCCACCGGATCGCAAGATTTCAGAAAGTACGGCATGAGTTGAAAGAAGCTCAAAAAAAATTCGCCAGAACTTTCAGAGAAAATCTCACAAAAATATCCCGCACTAGCTGCTTATTGGCCTACCAGGTAGAACATAAAAATTGTTAAATAAAAAAATCAAGCCGTACATATTTTTATATTTGTTTTTATTTCTTTTAGATGGACTATAAGAGTAAAGTCGTTAAAGTGAGTTTGTAATAACTACTTATCGTTAATGCAGTTTTTTAACGAACTTATATCAGATTGCCATGTAGAAAGTAAAGTCTTAACCAAAGCTGCTGGATTCCTTCAGCAAATGGAAACTTTTGAATTTTTATTTTTATTACTGGGAATGACCGAAATATTTTCATGTATTGAAATGTTAAATACGGTGCTTCAAAAATCCGAGCATTGTGCCATTGAAGCTTACGAAAAAGTAGATGCTATTAGATATAGTTTGAATATCTCTCGATGTGAAAAATTCAGTGCAGCATGGCAAAAATCGATAGAGCAAATAGAAAATTCGGTATTGATGATATATTGATGATCTCAAAAGATATGTACAGGCAGCAATTTTTTGAGATATATGATCAAATATTTAGATCCCTGCAAGACAGATTTGACACAGATTCGGCAAAGTTTTTAAGATCAATGGAAAATTTCGCAATTGGAAAGGTCAAAGAGGCGGACCGTATGTGTCAATTTTATAAGGATGACTTTGAGTCAGATTCTCTAGTCAGAGATCGAGATATGTTTTTAGATGTAACTTTAAAAAAAGAAAAGAAAATCTCTTCTCTAAAGGACGTAGTCAATTTTTTACGAGAGAATGAGTGGTGTATAGGACTTGTACCCGAGTTCGTAAGATTTGTTCGCTTATTACAAACGATTCCTTGTACATCATGCACAAATGAACGATGTTTTTCTGTACTAAAGCGATTAAAAAGTTACATACGGTCTACAATGCATCAAAATAGGTTAAATAATATAGCAATACTTCGCATATATCACGATGTGGTAGAAAATTTGAATATTGAAATGCGTGTGGATGATTTTATTAGATGTAGTACTAAAAGAACAAATGTATTTGCATTTTCTTCCGAGTGATAATTGTAATGACTTAAATAGAATGCTTACCAAAGAATTATAATTAAAATAAAATCATAGCATAAATACTGAATCCATCATTATTTATTTTATCACATTATTATCTAATAATATTTATTTTCAGAATTTACTAAGAAATCACAGACATGCATGGTTATAGCAGCCTGTGTGTAGTTATGAATCTCTTGACAGTTTGAGGTATGCGGGTTTTGGTCATAGAGATAGTACATATAGAAGCAACGGGCTCACTTACAGGCTGGCCTACTCTATTTATATATTATCTCTATGGTTTTGGTCTGTCCATATGGGGAATTCCCCATGCATCATGATTTTACAGGGCCGCCCCTGTAATCTTATAGGCTCTTGGAATACAAAAAAAAGGAGATATGATAAAATTTAAAGTGATGAAAATAAGTGTAAGACAGTGCGTGGACTGGGTAAATTTTCGAGACTTTACCGATATTTTGATAAAATTGTTCTGGTCTTGCGTTAAGAATTTTAATTGATTAATATATATCTTTAATTATAGAAGAGTTTGGTTTGAGTGTATTGAGTGATAAATTGAAAAAATACTTTTCTTATTTTAGATTAAAGTAGTTACGCAAATGTGTTCAAAAGTCCAAAGATATTTTTGGAGTTTTTTGTACTTATTTAACCTGAGTCGAATTTCAATCTTGTAATAAAAACACGTGAGATTTATATTTTAATTTGAGTATGAATTAAGTCATCTGTGACTATTTGATATTTAATTTAGAAATAAAGCGTTTATGAGAGAAAAAATGTTCGAATAGTACATTTGAAAAATATATTGTATTGATCAATTTCGTCTTACCATTATTAAAGTAACGATTAACAAAAATGGCTGTAACTATTGCAGGGATTGAAAGATCGTTCGACAAAACAATTAAGAGACTTTATTAAAACTTTTATTCATGAGATGAATTAAATATTTTTATCAGCAATACATTATTCGGTTACGCTGGACATCGAACCTACCCTGTAACATATTGTCAAGTTCGTCGACGGTGTGTTGGCCCACAATTTATATGAGATCACGTAAAGATGTAAAATAAATTTAGCCGATATTATTACGTGACAAGACTGGTAAAAATGGGGGTTGCAGTACAAATTTTCATTTCAAATAATAATGAATCAGTGGGGCACTTTTTCTTTCTTTTTAAACAAGTGGCAACGTTCTATGGCTGCAATTATACAGAGAAATACAAATTTATTAACAAATAAATGATGGAGTATAGTTGTTTTTCCTACTGTTGCTGTAATATGTTGCGGTAATAAATATGCATCCTATTTACAATGAGAAAGTTAACTTATTTAATCGCGACAATCGTTTATACCTGAGGCCTAGATTATATTTTTCGTCTACTTCTGAACATAGCCACTAACACAAAAACTATACCTACATATATGGTTTTTCACAGCGCTTTAAAGCGGGCGAAGATTGGAAATCAACCTTCTACGAGAGCAAGATAAAGGTCCTTGCTACAACGCATTAGTGTATCTCTCTGTCAATCTGGCACAGGTTTAAACGATATCTGGTAGAAACATTATACTGTTCTATATAATCGTATCCTAAGGCGTTAGACACAATTATTCACGTATAAAAAGTGAGTGCAACAATTTTTACCAGTAAATTAGTACATAGGAGTATTGACGAGATGCCAAGTCTCAAGTCGTACAGCTAGAAGAAGCTTCAGTACTCAACAACAATTAAAACATCTACGCAGAATAATATCACGAGAGTCGCTGAAATTATTAGTATATGCCATGTATAGAAAAATGTACAAGAAAATTTTAACAGTTTGCGAATTTAAAAGAGTCCTTATATGTCATCCATAGACATGAAATATACACAACAGATGGAACGAAGAAGTTCATATCTAAGTGTTAAAAATTTTGTGTTACGTGAGGACTCGACTCACTCATCATTGTATGAAATGCGGGATGGAGTCACTTTTTTTTCCCTGTGCTGTGTATGCCTGAATCGGACTTAACACCCTAAGAAAGTATTTTTTCAGAACTAACAATTATTGTATTGTGCCTGTCTGTTTTGTACTGTTTCATGCTATAAGCACAAGAGCGAGAGGATGAAATGACGAGTTCCGGGTGTTTGTCCCGAACGAGGGCAAATAATTAATCGTGAAGTTAAAGTAATGTTCAAATGTGTTCAAAGAATTCAAGTGTCATAGCGTCGTTGTGTCTTGAAATCTATCATGATTAATCACACTATTTTTCCGAATATTGTCATTTCAAAGTGCTGAGTGCTGTACTGTAAAGTTCGAGTTGTAGTATGTCAGTTTGAGGCAGATCAAGTATGTATATGAACGGTGTATGTGCATGTGATCAGCAACCGTTGTTGTAGAGGAACAACAATCTGTGTTAAGAATGTGCGTGTACAACGGTCGCGATATGCACAGGTAGCATTCGTGAAAGGCCTTGTGTAGAAGCAAAAGTGGGAGAACGGCTCGGTAGAGCCGCGCACGCAAGAGACGGGCCAGGCAGTGCCAGTAGCTATGCTAGCCTTCGAGCCGACCACACAAGATGTAGCAGCAAGTAACAGTAGCTACGACCAGACATCAGCAGCTAGCACCGGCAGTAAATATAGCCAGACCACAGCAGAGCAACCTGTCCGTCAACCAGTGATAACCTATCCAGCCGACGATCTTCCCGAAGCTAACACTGCCCCAGCAGCCGTCTGCATCGAAGTCGAAAGCAGAGAAGAGCAGCGTTGACGACAGGTTAGTAAAGGGCGTCAACGTGCACACGGATGATGGTTGGCCACAAGTGATAGTGTATGAGGCGTTGAGGTGTTCGTGACTGTAGATCGAGATTACACGTATGAGTGTGAGTATTTAAAGAGCAGGTATTACAAGGTAGAGGTGATGAGAGAGAAACAGCGCAAGTGTTCCAGGGCGCTAGCAAAAATAGTGCGAGGAGGAGAGTGGTGCTCGCGAGCAGAGTGGACATCGCGTTTTGCTATTTTTTTGTAGTCGACGAGTGCAGTCTATAAGAAAGCGTAGTTGAATTCCGAGCTACTGTTAGTTTCCCTTTAATATTTGTGTGCCAAGTAAAATTGCGTTTTGCCTGGGTAATATAGCAAGCCGGTTATGTTATCGTTTTGGCTACAGTAGTAAGGAATCACTAAATTAAGCTTAATAATTGTTCTACTATTTACAAAATTAAAATTCAACTTTTCACGTGCGTTAATTCTCAGTAGTTTCCCTTTATTTTGGGGAGGACTCTCTTTCCAATAAGCCAAGGAGCAGGTAAATGCCCTGTCGTTTTTACAATCGAAGGAGTAGAGCGAAAAAGCATAGCGGAGATCTGAAGACGAACGTCAGCGTACACATATGGGATGTTCTCCTACAAACGAAACACCTTTCTGACCAACACATTTTGGATTAGCTAAAAATGTTTCGCCTGATTAATATCCAAAAAATGTGATGCGTGTTTTTTTTTATCAATCCGATTTCATAAAAAATGAAAGCGATCGAAACTTTGAGAATTTAATGATTTTTGGCTTGGAGACTTACTTTAAAAAAGTCATAGCTCTGGTTCTATTTGAACTGGTCTCCTCATTTTTTTCACATTAAAGGTAAAAAAATAACGTAACAAAAAAAATTTTTTTACACAAAATTATAAGCAGATTTATGTTGTTAGAACTAATTTTAATGTTTCAATTGATTTTTGAGAATTTCCGCCACCTTATAGCGACTTTTTAATATCACCATCGACAACGTATTTATTTTCGATGGAGCAATAGGAATTACTATTGTCAGTTGAATACAATTTTTTTTTTCTAATCACTTCTCCAAATTTGTTTAGCCTTCTTCACAGAATATCTTTTTGCGTCAATTTGTGGTTATCAAAAGGTCAAAGATCCTAAGAAACTCAATCATTTATATTAATGATCCACGCGACCATTAATTATTATTGCGTTTTCTCTGGAAGGCCCTTAAGTTTCTTAAATACCAATCATAACACCTGATTCATTATTTGATGATCCTTCATTGTTTTCTGGCTGTAAAAAACACCTCATTAGCAATATTGACGGAATAGTGATATATTATTTTCTAAATGAATTTAACATGGATAAAGGAGATTACGGGATCAGTTAAGCACTTTTAATATCATATAGTAACGGATCATTTTAACTTTATCATTATTGCCTTTGGCATCATTTTGTTATTTGCTATTTTGGTTGTCCCGATGATAGGTATCACAAATTTTTTCTTGTATCAACGCCGTGGTTATTGGCATATTTAATGCACATAGAAAATTTGCATTTACTTTCCGCTATTTTAATGTTTCTATTTTATGACTAATTAACTGAAAGGGATTACAACTGATGTCAGTGTGAATGTTTGTGCTCTGTTATTTTCGTCATCTCTTTAAGGCATAGTTACGATTCTTGTCAGCACTTTGCCGATATGCTTACCAGTTGAGCCACACAGAGCTACACTCACAAGCGAATGGTTCTGAAATAAATACTCGCAAGCACGGTGAAGACTGCTTAGGCCGATAATAAGCTTTGTTTGGCTAACTATTTAGTTATATGTACCTATAGTTGGATTTAAATGATATGTCTCATTAGCAATAAATGTACTTTGATGGGGTCCAATCATTATAAATTATTGTTTGTTTTATAGAGAAAAGCGATACGTAGTAAGAAAATGAGGTGTGGGATTGAACTCACGCACCGATAAGTCGTTCCGCACAACATAAATTATTATATCGTCAAAAGTAATAATTTCTTCCCCATCCAGAAAAACTTTGTTTTCGATAGAAAATTGAACGTAGATTACGATAGCAATATTTGCAAGTCCTTACAAGAGGGAGGGGGGGCTCTAGTTGAAAATCGATTTAATCATTTAGATTGCTGATAATGATATATATTTGTTTATAATTTTTTGGGAAACAATTTTTTTTCTAAAGTCAATTTTTTGATTAATTAAATAAAAAAAAAAAATATTCTAGCTTAAGTAGAACCGGTCTCGAAGCCGAAAATCGTCGATTCTTCTAATTTTGATTGCCTCTAACTTCCATTGTGATGAATAAGAAAAAAAAAAACGTATTCCTTTTTTGTATGGAACACGTCAAAAACATTTCATCCATATTTAAGGTGAACAGGTCCATTTTTGTAAAAATTTGACTTGTTTCTAAAAGAACGTCCCATATTTGCTGTCGCGATAATCGCGACGGCCTAGATATCGGCGCTATCTACACCTCTGGTCATATACTAATATGGCAACGTCATGAACGCAATCTTTCCCTAGTAATGTAAGTTAGTGGATTTTGTTTAGGTGATGGGATTTTAATGTGTGTTCCATCAATAGTTCCAATGACATTTAGAACACCATATTTTCTATGAATTCCGGTAGATATTACTAAAGCTCTATTTTCAGGTATCAACTTAACAAGCATATTTTTTGAATTACAGATAGCTGTTACATCTCTTCGTACTGATGACCAAGCTGTTGTTCTGTTAGTTATCGTCAAACCTTGTAAAAACAGATCTACGATGATACATGAGTGAAGTAATTCGATATATGTCACTGCCAATATGATATAATTTAAATTAATAGTAACGAAAATGTGGCTTTTCTAGCACATTTAAAGTACTACATAACTGTTATTTAGGTGGTATCAGCAATCGTCCAAAAATATAAAATCGTTTCACCTCAGGCCGAATAAGATAGAGTAGGTAAAAAAAAGTTGTTCGACTCGTTCTTTAATATCATAGATTGAAGAACATCTATTCATGCATTAATATTATTATTATCATCATCATTTTTTTAAACGCAGCTAGCACAGAAGATTTTTTTACTGCAATTTTCCTGAAAATCATAATACCTGAGATTCTCGTGAAATTCTACGGGTGTATATGGATTATTAACGGTTTTGATAATGTTTTCCGACCTTACACTCTTTACTCGTGGTTTACGTAGTTCAGAACGATCATGTTCGTCGCTATCACTGTCACTACTCAATGATTTACTGAATGATTTGAACACAATTATGTGTTATACCAATACATTTTTCTCATCCATTTTGGATTCGTACGTTAGGAACGAAATTTATAACTTATGTAAAAAAGAAACCCACAGTAATGTTTATGATTTACTTGATTATGCTTAATATAATACGTATAGATAAAGATTGTTGCATATGTGCTATGCAGATATGGACATGCAGACGCGGCAGATAGACATAAGACGACTAACCCCCCCACCTTACTTTACATAACTATTCTGAAAGTCATTGTTGTCTATTGTTAAGATTTCAAGGATAAAATTCTTTTTGTGCGCAAAACGTTCAATACATAGCATAGGCCTACTGATCTAAGATATTAGGAGATCTGCCACAAAATCAAAGTATGTTAACACCTTAATCATACAAGAACAACGATTGTTATTTAATTACTTGATTATCGAATTTAGTTTTACATTTAGTTTTCTTAAATCTAGTTTTGTTAAGTCTGTAAAACGTATTCTATAAAATAAAAAAAGGAACATCTTGATTGACATTGTTAATGATATAGAGCTAATTTGTTCATTGTTTGTATGTTTTATAAGTATTGTTTTTACAGATAAAGCTCTCATCAAGCACACTGCTAGTGTGGCTGCAGAAATAGCTGCACACTACTTCAAACTCCAGCAAACAACGACTCAAACTTATGTTAATGGTGGTACTTATAGCATGGAATGGAGTCCTGTATGTTGCTAATATAATTTTGTACACTACATTATAATTAAAAAGTACAGATGTTGATGTAATTAGAGAAGAGATTCTTATCATAAACAATGGAGAAGACTCATTAAATACTTTCCTGAGCGCTTGAATCCTAATTTGACTAAGCGACCAAGGTGACAAATTTTGATGTTATCTGCATCGATATTAAAATATAAGCTCGTTAAAAATGATCATCCGCAACTTAAATTATGGTTCTAGTGCCATGAAAGTAATTTAATAAGGCTTCTAAAGTTACTATAAATTATTGCGCATCAATTTATTGACTGCATTCCATCAAAATAACATCTATGAATGTTAATGCTGAATTGTATGTTGGACTGATATAAAATACCAAGTAAAAATGGCATCTCCCTGAGATCAAGATAACTGTGCAATTCCTTACTATGTTATCTGATATTTTTCAAGTGTAATAATGTAGAGGATATAGATAAGTAACAAATTTGGAACACTATTCAAAGTTATTTTTTAAAATTATTAGCTCATAGCAAATCTCTAATAATGAAGTGCTCTGAATAAAGTTATGAATCTTGTTATACATATGGAGTTGTATAGCTTAATTTGAAAATATTTATCATGGTTTTTCCTGTAGCCCCTCCCTTGAAGATCCCTCACCATTTACATATAGATAGCTTCCATTCCTACTTGTTGCCAAAAATTGCTATTTCAGTCAGCCTCTCTACACATTTCATACGCAGTCATCCATATCGCACCTTCCGGAATCTACCCTTTTGAGCAGTGATTTTAGAAAAAAGTTATTTGATATGCTCTGATATGCCATGCCACCTCCTTGCTACTCCTATGTACCCCTATCATACCACTCGTAGCCCCCCAAAGTATTTTTCCATTTAAAACATTAAAGGGCGCTCGTAGGGAGTGGGGTAGTAGGGAGAAAAAAAAAAAAAAACCGCGTGACAAATATTTTTTGATACTCTATTTGGCGAACGTAATTGACTTGAATCTGTAGTCAACACCATTACATTGAAATTGGCTGAAGAAAAAATGAACGCGTGAAAATTATAATATATATAAAAAAATTAATTTTAAGATGTCGATTATTCATGAAAATAATTATAATAGTTATAACAATAACTACAATTAAAATGTTAGTAATAACTAAATAATAAAGTTCTTAAGGAGGCTTTGCACCATATGTAAAGTAGTAAATTTGTAATAATTATCAAAGCTCTTTGTTGTGATTAAGTAATGAAGAGATCTTATGGTACAAAAACGAGGTACTTCATATGTAAGAAAAAAAGTATTCATAGCACACGTGTGAAAATTTTAATTTTTGGAAAATATTCATAAAAATGACTTTCCCTTCGGTTTTTTATCCGATTTTAAATTTAAAAAGTTTTTTTTTTTTTTAACAATTCCAGATAGAGTTACATCGAAGATCTTAGAAAACAGTTGATGTACAAAAAGTTAGGTGTGATTGATTATAGGGCAAAAAGAGCCTTTATATAATTTCATTTAAACTATCACACTTATTTTTTTGTATATCAAACATTATCTGAGATTTCAGACGGTAACTCTATCTAAAATCGTTTCAGGGATAAAACGAATTTTAAAAATTTAGGATCAGATGAGAAACCGAGGAGAAAGTTAATTTTTATGACTAACTCCTAAATATTCAAATTTTCCCACTTGCAATATAGAGAATTTGACGGAATAATTTTTTTCCTACTTATAAAGTATCTCGTTGGGTTACCATAATATGTCTTTATTACTTAATCGCAATGGAGGCCTTTATTAAATATCACAAATTCAGTGCTCTATATATATTGGAGAGCCTCCTGAAGCTAAATTAATTAAATTTTATATAATTTTTATTTTCATGTTTTCAAATTTCCACTCATAGAGTAATGTATTTTTAAACAATAATCATGTAAATAAGTAGTTGTCTATAGCTGTCATATGATGAAAATGATATAATACATTTTTTTATCAAATCATTTTCATGCCTATTATCATTAAAAATATGCCACAATATAATATAATATAGGGAATGGGATAAGAACCATACAACGATTTCTGACGCAATAGATTACAGCAATGGCAGAAATTGCCCTTACGTGAATTGTGCACGATCCCTTTACGAAAATCAAGAGAATTTGTGTGTCAGGTTAGGAAAGATGAGGGTTAAGTGTATTAAAAAAAATTTCATCTTTTTTGTATACCTTGATTTTGGCTAAAAATGCAAACCTTAACTTAATGTTGATGATACATATTTTATTAACAATGTTTCACCCACGCCCCTTGGCCTCATCAGGTCGAACTATTAGCTGTAGTTTGAAAAAATTCTAGACCTTACTATATTTTGGTAATAGTTCGACCTGATAAAGCCAAGGAACGTCGGTGAAACGTTGTCGATAAAATATATGTCATCAGCATGTAAATAACGGCAGAACAAGTATTCAAGCATGATTTTTTTTAATTCGACTTAAAACTTATAATCTTATTTCCTTCCACAAGAAAAAGTTTTCTGTGAAAAACAATTGAACTATCGACAATTGCAACTAAAAATCTACACATTTACGTGTTTTTTATATTTTCTTAGCATGTTTTCTTCGATTACTTACGAATATGGAAAAGTGCATCACCTAGCTAGCAACCGCAGAGGCGAGCTCGTACCGTGTGTGTAGCAACGTGGGACCACGCGCTGCAGTCTTTAATTTCTTACGATTTCTATACTAGTAGCTCCCCTACACTAAAAATTTAAGCAGATGTGGTTCATAAGTTGTTATTTCAAATGCCTATAAAAAAAACTCACTTTGAAAAAAAGTGACCTGAACTTTGAACTTGATTTTCGTTAAACTAAAAACCGTTTACACATTTTTTTCGGTATAAAAAGATTACACGATTAAAAATACCAGGTCAAAATCTATTGATTCATGTCTTTTATTTCTAGCTATTTTCATCGCTTGTGAGCAAGTTTAATAGAACACATTATACTTAAAAAACGCGCCACGCGCGTTGGGTGGCAGGTTCCGCGTGTACAGGCTTATATATTGTATGATTCTTTTGCGCGACGTTCCGATACAATTTCCAAACTATCAGGTGCTGTAGATGCGAGATTCTTTTGTACATCTTGTAGCATACGATATAATTTTTCCGATGATCACCAGTGTTCTACAGTATCCAGCATGTGTTTCACACACCCTGCGTGCTATTCAAATGACGTATACCTTGTGTATCGTACACAATGTGATAGACATTTTTATAACCCGCACTGTTTTGGGAATCATAGAGAAGGTGCTTACGAAAATGGAAATAACACATTATGTGACGCTATTAAAATGTGTAAAATATCTTACAAACGTACAAATGTTTACAAAAATAAAAATAATCATGAGTGTAGATACAATCGGTGTCATTTATGTCGTAAAAACCGTACTACTAACGAATAGTGTTTCATGCAACAAATAAAACGATATTAAACAAAAAAAGCGCAAATAGTTGCTCGTATTTTATGATTTTAAGACGATGCAAGAACTAGCGTGCGACTTTGTCCCTTTTATAAAAATTTACTTAAGGTAGAGGTCCGTATTGTGAGACGTATGTCCCAGTTATTGAGACATTTCCAAATTCATTGATATTTATACAATAATCAATTATTATATGTTCTGAAAAAAATTATA
>JAPYYV010003552.1:0-18128 GCA_030522625.1 Copidosoma aretas
ATGGAGCCCGGGCTCCTCAAACCCTGTTACACTCTAATTTTACGGAGCCCGGGCGTCATTAGTCAACTCGGGCGTCATAAGCCAGTAGAAAAGTATTTTCGGGCTCCTGGAGCCTGACGATATGTATATATACATATATATATATATATATATATATATATATATATAATGGTGCTTTCATGTATATGTTGTCTAACAGCAGTACACATGTCATTAAAGTTTTCTACGTTACCGATCGCGTTGTTTTAACTTGATTACTTTATGACATTATAAATTCGAAACAAGTTTTTCCTCAGAAATAGAAGAGTTTATTTCGATTCTTTACATTTTAAACAGTGAATAACGCCCTAATTTGGGCGGGGTTAATTAAAAACTAAATTATGACTCAAATTCTGCATCTCTTATCACTCATCTGACACCATAGTTACCATTAGTATCTCTGAAAATTCGATCAATCTAGCCAAATTTGAGCCTTAATTATTTATTGCCATGTTAAGAAATGCCGTCAATTACTTCAATAATCGTAGTTTGAAAAATATTATTAGGGTTGATAATATTAATACGTATGGAGTCATTAATATTTTTTTTTATTAAAGTTTATTCCTTACCGTACACCAACTTAGTTGATTTTTACGGGCACTCTCAACCACCTTCGTATCGAGGTTGTTGATCATAAACCCAACGATAACCTTTTTTACCTTAATCCTCGTCGTTACCCAATATAGTCCCTATAATCTCTGTCCTATACCACCCTACCCCCTCTCCACCCCCTGATTCCACACTTCCCCAAGTAGTCCCGCACCTACCCAGCTCGCCCACGAAGCTTACCCCCGGGTCGCCCTGTGATGCAAGACCTTTTTTTTACCCATGTAACCCAACCTTACATTTACTAGTCCTGTAGCTACCCAGAGCGCCCACGGAGTCTATTTTTGCATCGTCCTGTGCTGCAGAAACAGCCGCAAGAGTGAGGGAACGAATTCCAGTTGGAAACAACTCTGAAAAAATTTTCAAGTTGGTCCGACCGGTATTTAAACCCGTGCCTCACTTTGACAGCTGTACCACAACTGACCAAGACTTGCGCCTTAGCCTACTGAGCTACGACTGCTCTTTGACAGGCGACAAATTTTCAACGAATTTTTTTTTGTACAGTTGACGTCGATTGTTCACATTCCAATAAATAAATTAAGCCCCAATCAGGCGAGATTGATTAAGTATTCAGAGAGAAAAATAGAAATCGCGATGACAGATTTGTTATACGAGTTTCCATTTTTCTCTACTAGTTCTCAATCCATCTACTTCAATTTAGCCTTGATTAACTCTTCAAATTATAAAGAAACGACTGAAAATCTTCTTTTCAGACGAAAATAGCTTTTTTATAAACTATCAATGCAATGAAGTAGTGAACTCCACACAGTTTAATCAGTGAAGTATGGAACTTTGATGATATCTGGACTGAGTTTATATGCTGGCTTCCCTACGCCTACGACAGCTCTACAAAGTTACATTTTTCTTGGTTTTTTTCCACCACAATTCTTTTGCGTATCTGCTGAAATAGTATATAAAGATGTGTGGTTCCATGGTTATAATAAATTGTAAATTTGATTTCTTTAACGTAAATCTTGCTATTTTCCTCTGTTTCTTCTGTTTTTTTATAACTTCTTATAATTGAAATGAATCGCTTGAGATCAAATTTTTTTTCTCATTTTTTTTAGGTGTCATGCCAAATATCTCTGGAAAAGAATACCAAAAAACATTAAGAATAACTCATCTGATATAAAAAACATTTGGTATGTCGCTCAAAAAATGTGGCAACGTGATTGGACAGCTGTACATAACGCCTTGAATGATGAGTGGGATAAAAATATTTGTGATATAATGAACTCTCTAAGAGGTAAGATAATCATACAGTTTGAATATGTATTAATAGCATGATATGAATTCGGATTTCAATATAACTTTGTTAGTGAAATGACTGTGTCGGAAATAAATCCATGTTTTGGAGTTGTATTACTTTCATCTTATACTATAGAGTAGTAGTACTAGTACTAAAACAATTTACCGTACTACTTTCGCATAAGTTTGAAAGATTAAATAATTATTTAATAGGGCGGAGCTCGTTAACATGCAGTGATCAAGAAATTATTAGCTCAAATGTGCTGTACCTATCAATAAACTCTTTAAGAGTCGTCAAATGGATTATGGAAAAATATCGGACACGTTTGGTTATGTTTTGTTAAGGGTTATGATAAATATTACCACAATGATAATAAATCTCATAACCTTTGTGACATCAAACGTAATTGAAATGCGCTTATTTCATGATCAGAATTTGTTTCCATTCAGAAAAAAAATATGCCCAAGGTATTTTTGGATGATTTGTCGAATGGACAAAATATAAAAAACAATTCTTTTTAAAAGAACCTTATTTTTAACGGCCTTATAGATCAACCAGTGCAAATAAATAAGATAAATTTGCTCTTACAATGTTTCCATTTATGTCTGCTTAATTTGATGCGCTTCTTGCGTTTCTTTATCATTACATATTGTATACTTGAATTAATCTCAATTTTAACATTGTTCCGACTCACAACTTTTCTGATATTGTAGAGGACTATAGACTAAAATAAAGAGCTAATGCTTTAACTCTTTAAACTTCATTTGAATAATTGCCTTACTATTGATACCAGGCGGTAATGGTGTACCTTTGTCGATTGCTTTGTGTACTTTTTTTCAAAACTTGAAAGTTGTTGTATTGATAAATCGTAAGCTACGTTCAAATCCGTGTGTGTACTGAATGTGGTCGTAAATATGGTCAGTCACTCACCATTATGTTCTTTTTAACTATCGTTTATGTATTAAGTTGTACCTTATTGATTAATTACTCATCTGGATACTTAACATTTCTAGTTTCTTGTATAACAGACATTAATTATTCGAAAACCAAATATCTTTAATCCCAACTAGATCCAACCATATGATAAATAGATGGGCTTAATTTAAAATTATTTTCCTTTTTAGAATAAAATCAAATACCTAAATACGGTCTATTATTTAGGTGTATCAAGCAAGCTTAACAAATTGATTTTTCCTACACCCAATATGTACTATAATTTGTCGCTTATTTGTTGCTACATGAAAAAATTTGTCGCTTCAGCCGTTTACCAACAAATAGACGTAGTGCTATCTTGATATCAAGCTGGCACTACACATAGCATATCTCGGCGTATACTTATCTATCTTCACGTAACACACCTACATAGCTGTGAAAAGACGGTTTTTTTTTTGTCTAAAAATTCCTACAAAAATTTTTGACCTAAACATTTTTGGACCATACATCTATTTTTGAATGCGTCCATGGACCGTCCAAATACTATTTTACCCCAAATACTATTATTTCACCTTTTTTAACGAGGAAGCAGATCTTTTCTATGAAGAGATTTTCGCGCACTTCCTGAGATAGCAGCTTCTTGACTAAAATACTGAGATAGCGTGTTCTTGCCTAAATCACAGAGATAGCAGGTTCTTGCTTTTATTAGTGATACAGCGGAATCTTGAACTAAGACGACGATTAATAGTATCCAGCACCAAGAAAGAAAAAAGCTTGCATGTTTTTATATTTTAATTACATTACATTACTTTCTACGTCGTCTGATGATGTCTTTTAATAAGTACCGGTTTTGGTACCGTGTAAAGGCACCAAGAATCATGAAAAGACTTTTAATTATTTACTCTAAAGACCCACCTGGCATACTATTTGTATAAAAATTTAATTATTATGGTTTTATCTTACTGTCATTTGTGAAACGATTTTTTTATTTTCAAATATTTTTTTTGTTATTATTTAAATGAAATAATGATTCTCCAAAATATATTACGAAAGTGGGCCACAGAAATCATGTTATCATTCTAAATCCTACCTATGAATTTTGGTTGTCATCGATTTATTCGTTCAGACTGAGTAATGCATGTGATTGGTTGCGGTGAATTAAGAGCGGAAAATTCAAACATCAAATTTGACAAAATCAAAATTTAATTGAATTTTAAGTTTTGAAAATTAATTTTATGTTGCAAGAAATATTTCATACAGTTACAATTAATACATGTTTTCCTAATAATGAAAATTGATGGTCATCGATTTATTCGTTCTGTTACTACCTATAAATTTTTATTGTCATCGATTTATTCGTTCTGTGATTCGCCGAGATCGGTCAAAGGCATGTAAATTTGAAAATGAGATTTTAAAAAACAGTAGTTTATATTTTTGCGTTCTGTGATTCGTCGAGATCGGTCAAGGGCGCGACAATTTGAAAATGACATTTAAAAAACAGTAGCTTACATTTTTTCGCGGAATAAAAATCGTATTGATGTATTTAATATTTTTGTCTTACAAAATCGAGAAATTAAATATTTTCTATTAACTGTGAGGGGTTGGCGCGCGAAGCGCGCAGGGGCGGAGCCCCTAGTATTAATTATCTTCAATTTGTATGTAAAAAATAGAATAACATACGGTTTTTTAAAAGATGGAAAATGAAAACATCAAGACAACTGATTATTAATATTGTACTTATTTAGTAGCATCAAATGATAATTTTGAAAATTCATTTAGGTCATGGTTCTATTGAATTCATGAACTAGATTTTATAAAAATCGATTCTTATTACAATATATAAATAAAACATTTATTTTTATCGACAAACACCGTTTATCAAAATATAGTTGATATCATTCGGACAAAAGAGTAGGGAAACTTAAAAAAAGTACTTAATGTTAAAGCAGCACTGTAAATCACAGTTTAAGAATTAATGCAGAGTTTAGTTTAGAATATAAATATTATATTAAATAATTAATCTTGTATGTTGGAATAATTATAGAAGTTTAAACATAATTTAAATTAGTGAGAAGATAGTTATTACCATTGGTGCCCTTGTGGTTTTCCTACGCCCTTCCTGTGCTGATATACGCTATGTGTGGTGCCAGCTTCAGATTAAGGTAGCACTACGTCTATTTGTTGGTAAACGGCTGGAGTGATACATTTTTTTATTTTGCATTTAATTGGCGACGAATCAGCGATAAATTATAGTGCATATTAGACATGAAAAAGATCAATTTGTCAAGCTAGCTTGATATACATCTAATGTTTGTCCAAAGTAGCTATAGGAAGTAATTTAATCATCTATTTCCTAAAGCTTACAGAACTGCTGACAATATTTTTGTACAAAGACTCGTTTTCCTCATTCTTGCAGAACCATTTTGTTGTCAGTAATAATAATCCGACTATAATTATAAACTGACTGGTGCCTGGAAAATACTAAAAATTTAAAAGAATAGTATAAAAATTCATATAATATATTTTCTGCAGATGTATTTCGTTTCAAAAAAAAAAAATACTACGTTGTTTAAAGTTATCATTATAATTAGAGTAATTAAAAAAAGTATACTAGCGATTTTCATGAAGCCGACATTAAAAAACAATGCATCAAGCTATTTCGAGTTGAATATTTCTTAACATTATGTTATTCTATTCATTGATACCAAGCTTTTTTCTTTATGTACTTATTTTCCTTATTTTTGAAGAATATTTTAGGCCCAGTAGTCTGTACTATTTGGTTTACAGTTTACAAAGATCGCTTGCATACTTATTGTAACATAATTAATCAAATATTATCAGTCTTGTAATTATAATTATAATAATAATATATACTTTAAGACTAGTTCTAGACTTCTTGTTGAAAAATATTTAGATAATCATTAACTTGCTAAATGGTTTGGACTGTGAATGCTCCATGCTATGAAAAAATAACAGAAAAGGTTGAGTTTGAAATATGTGTAAAAACACAGTGAATTAATTTTATTGGCCTTATGGGGCACATAATAAATTTATACAGAATTTAAATTATTAAACGCACTATAATACGACAGTGCCGATCGTAAGTAAGGATGACAAAAATTTTGGAATTAAAATTCTATATGAATTTAATATGTGCCCTATAAAATCAATAAAAATATCTATAAAGGGGCAAAAAAGTCACTTACAAATTAAATTTACTGAGTCTTTGATCTAGTTATGACTCTTAACCATCTGATTTCGAAAATTTACGAGAATAAAATATTAACCAGAACCTATAGTGAATGGGAATCGCAGCCTCCCGGTAGCTCAATCGGTAGATCACCTGTCCGGTAAGCAAAAGGTTGTGTGTTCGAGCCACACTCAAGGACGATTTTTTTCATTCTTGCTTACGATCGGCACTGTCATATTGTAGTGCGTTGTAGAATCAAAATTCTATATGAATTTAAGATGTACCTTATGAAATCAATAAAACTACTTTACTCTGATCTTAATTATTGCTCATCTTTCTTTCCTTCACATTTTGGCAAAAGTTTAGCTTCACAACATTGATTTGGGTAACATGTTTTTCATGTCTTCCACATCGAAAAAAGAGGATACGTGTTTTTTTTTTTATTCATGTGTATGGAAAATAAAAAGAATCGTAATTTAGAGAATTAAATCAATTCTTGGTTTGGAGACTTACTTTTAAAAATTCTTAACTTCAGTTTTATTTAAGCTAGAATCTTCATTTTATCTGATTTTGAAGGTAAAAAATAAACTTCATAAAAAAATTGTTTCCCAAAAAATTATGAACAAATTCATGTTATAAGCAATCTAATTGTTTAAATCGATTTTTTACGAGTATCCCTACTTCTTAGCAAGTTTTTAATATTACCATCGTATTCTACGTCAAATTTTCTTTTAAAAACGTACTTTTTTTATTAGGAAATAATTATTATAGAAATAAATTCATTTATGTAGTGCACGCGAATTATGTCGCACGCTTTATTTTCCTACCCTATATCGTTTTTCTCTTTAATACAAATGGCTATTCATATTGATTAGTATTAGTCATACCGAAATTTGGCGTAAGTTATCAGTTGAAATACAGTAATTGCTAATGACATATCTTTTAAATCCAATTACAGACATATTTAACTACACAATCAGCCAAACAAAGCTTATTATCAGCTTAAACATTTTTAACCGCGATCGCGAGTGTTTATTTCAGATTTATCCGCTCGCAAGAGTGGTCTTGTGTGTCTAAGTAAGTCATGATATCGGCCAAGTGCCAACTAGAATCATAACGGTTCTTAAAAAAGTATTACGTTAATTACGGACAAAAAACATTCACACTGACTCGTGTTGTAATTCCTTTGAGTTCATTAGTCATAAAAGATTAAAATTGCAATGAGTAAATAAATGTTTGCTACGCGCAATAAATATTCCAATAACTGCGGAGACATTACTACAAAAAATTTGTGATAACTGTTGCATCAAGAACAGCAAAGAACGAAATTAATAAGTTCAAATAGCACGTATCTATATGATATTAAGAGTTTCTAAGTTAGCCAGTAGACTGCCTTACTTACATTGAGTCTATCTAGTAAGTAATTTGTCAATATTCCGTCAATATTGGTGATAAGGCGTTTTTTTTGTAGCCGGAAAATAATAAAGGATCATAAAATAAAGAATCAGATGTTAAAATTAGTAGTAGACAAACTTTGCGACCTTCCGAAAAAAGTGCAAAAAGAATAAATGATCGGGTGGAAGATTTAAAGTGATGATGGAGCTTATTACGATTTTCGACTATTAAAAAACAAAAATTGACGCAAAAAGATACCCTGAGAAGAAAGCTAAAAAAATTACAGAAAAGATTGAAAAAAAATGTTATTTTAACCCACGATGGTCCAGATAATATTAATGACGATATTGATGATAATATACAATTTTAAGAGCTTTACTAGACAGATTAGATACTACTTAAGACAGAAATTGTAAAATAAAAATTTAAACCATTTTCAGAAAAATGACGACAACGTGTTCCTAAAAAGCTATAGCGATAAAAGGCACGTTAAAATATCATTGTATGGTTTTAAGGTTGTTCTGTGGATATCTTGAAAGTATTAAGAAATCAATGATTTTCTACCGAGATTAAAACAAATAACGCGTGATTCTGTGAAGTTTGGAAAAAATTTTGTCGCTAGAAATTAAGCTGAGTTCTCAAAGTTGACCAAAACCTCCTAGGCTCCCATAAAAGCTCATGTATTATAAGGCTAACTTCATCAATTAATAACTTACTTTCTAGAGACAGGATCTTTTCCAAACATGGCATAATTAATCATAATATAAGAGTAAGTAAAGATTTTATCAACGATCACTCGAGGATCAGGTAAATGAAGTAAACACAAGATTTAGTTAAATGTGCGCCGTTTCGCTGGCCATGGGTTTGCCATCCTCATCAGGATAATTTTATTCACTAAATAACACACATGAACCATACATTGTAAAAATATTTGGAAAAATAATAAATAATTATGAATAAGACTTTTAACAGTACCAGTACAATATTAATTGCCCAGAAATTGACGATATAACATTTTAGAGTGTAACGGCCACTCATGTTGACTATACACGTATGAATGGTGTGATGGTCAAACAGTTTATGATTTTAACGGATACATATGAGCCTTCCATATAGGTACCGGATGGTGATCCAACGTTTCTCATGGTATATTAAAATTTACCACAAAGGTGAATAAACTTTGCTAAGCGAATCGACGTCTTCTTTTCCATTGAGAGTATTCTTGGTTAAATTGATATAAATCATTTCAGCTATAATTATTTTTCTAAAATTCGGCTGTTTGTCGCAGATTTCAACAGATTTATAGTCAAAGTAACGTTGAAAATTTTAACAATGTTCAGAAACAACCAAATCCTTGTTATGCATCTTCATGTGTTCATTTATAAGATGTATTAAAGCACGCTTTGTCTCTCTAACATACTTAAACGGACAGTCACTGCGAGAAAACTTATATACGACCTCGGTATCATCAAGTGTATCGGTTTTGTCTTTACCTAACTGTATAATTTTATTAAGGGGTCTTTCAATTGATAGCATAACAGAAATATTATCAGGTTTTAAACTATTTTTAATTTTTTCAACAAAATTATTGTTAACAAACGGAATTAATATAAAAAGCTTTAAGGATGTCTCTACACGATTAGGTATTCTATTTGAAATCGGTTTTTTAGATGAATACGGAATTCTATATTTGATGTATTTATTAATGAAGGTAATCGGATAGTCGTTATCAAGCAGAGACCATCTTACATTGTGGATGTTGTTTCTGTGGAAAGATTCATGTGATAATAATATGGCGCGGTCTACTAAATTATATTCTTTTTAAATGACAGCGGGTGGTTGGAACTAAAATTAAGTGTACAAGTTCTAATCTTCTCTTTCCTATACCAGTTTACTGATAATCTGAGAATTTTTTATAATTAGAGTTATGTATAAAAAAAAAAATGCTGTTGTTGTTCTGAAGTTCGAAAGTGAATTTGAGTTTATCATGATAATTGTTAAAAACATTTATAACCTTGCTGATGTGTTTTTTATGAATGCAAATTATAGTGTCGTCTACATAACGAAAATAGAATAGAGGTGCGCAATTATAGTGTATTCACTCAATGACAATTATATGTTACCTAAGAAGTATAAAAATATGGAAATCACCCAAACTAATACAGTGTTCGCTAAAGCATAGAGGCTTCCTAAAACTCACAAACTTAATGTTCCTGTTCGACATATTATCTCATCAGTCAATAGCTCTCTTCATCTACCTGCCTAAATCATATATAACGGTTTAAAAAACTGTTTTCCTCCAGCAGATTCACATAGTAACAATAGTTTCTAATTCATTAAAAAAAAAAAAAAAAGAATATTACGATCACCCCTGATTTTATGCTGATGTCCTTCGACGTCACACCTTTGTTTACAAATACTCCGTGCAATCTAGTTTTTGAACGTTTAGACAGAAGACACTTTTACATCGATAATAAATGTAGATACCACTAAAAACTCATAACTGTAATAATTGACTGCACAAAATTCCTCTTTAAAAATACATATTTTACTTGTAATAGTATTTTCTATCGACAAACGGCTGGCTTTCTTTATTTGCGGACCTAGTTATGACCGATTCTAAAAATAGCTGCTTATCTGAACTAAACAATAGTGATAATTGCGTACCTCTGTTCTATTTCCGTTATGTACATGACTCTAATTTGCATTCATAAAAAACAGATCCACGCGGTTATAAATGTTTTTAACAATTATAATAAAAAACTCAAATTCTTAATAATGTGAATATTCTAATAATTTTCGTAAAAAAATTTTTATTTAAGTTCCTTTATCTATTTTTTAAGGAGGTTTCATATTCAGAAGCTATATTTTAGAATTATTTATAAACTAAATTGTGCAAATCTAATAACATGAAGATCATTTACATATTATATAAGGGTGATCATTGTGTTAAAAAAAAATTTGTTTTCTTAATCTTTTATTTTCACGCCAAGATATTGTCACTTATAAGAGCACCTTAATTAATCTAATAAGAAATTAATAATTTCATCTGATTTTAATTTTACAAGGCTTGTTTTATTCCCTAAATGGTTTGCAATAGGGTTAACGTGACAGTTTTTAAAATAATTAACGTATTTAAAGTATCATGTAATTATTCATACGAAATCTGGTAGAAACTTACATTTTCTTATGAGCAATTGCTTGCAACTTTGCAGACAATAATTATTTAAAAAAATTTGTCTCGTTAACCCTATCTCGAATCATTTAGACAATAAAAAAAGCCTGAGTAAGTTAGAATCAAATTAATATTAATAATTTGTCATTAGATTAATTAAGGTGTTTTTATGTCTGACAATATCTTGGCATGCAAAATAAAAAATTAAGATATAATTTTTTTTCAACTCAAAGATCACCTTCGTATGATATAATAATCATTTTTATGTTATTATATTTGCACAATTTAGTTTATAAATAATTCTAAAATATATCTTTTTCTGAATATGGAACCTCCTTAAATGATAAAAATGAAGATTCTAACACAAGTATAACCGGAGTTATGAATTTTTAAATTTTGTAGTAAGTCTCCAAGCCTACAATCGTCAAATTCTCATATTTTCAATCACTTTATTTTCCCATAAAAATTAGATTGATAAAAAACACACGTATTCTTTTTTTTTGATCTAGAACACGTAAAAAAAATTTCTCACAAAATTTAAGATGTGTCGGTCAGAATGTTGTTTGGTTTGTAAAAGAACGTCCCACATGTGAATAGGGCAAACTTTCTATTGTGCAGCTCCATTTTGCAGCTTTATTATTTTTACTCTTCGGCATTAGAAATTCGAAAATTAGTAGCCGAAGAAACCTCTCCCTATCATGAGTTATCCTTATCCTGAGTTATCCTTTTATTAGTCAATTTCTTTTATGTTCTCTCTGATTTTGTCTCCGATTTTGAACGGTCTTTCCCTACTGGTTTTTCTACTATGAGAATTTCTAGTGTTGTTTCTTCTTGCAACATGACCAGCCCGTCTCAAACGATAAGCTTTTATAATTTGACATGTATCTGGTACCCCGTACAGCTTTTGAACCTTGGTGTTTTGCGAAATTTTGCAATCTCCAGTAATCTCATCCCTCTAAGCCCCAAAAATTTTGCTCAATACTATCCGCTCAAACACTGCATACTTGCGCTCTTTGCTTTATCTCAGCAGCGCGCCGTTAGTTGCTGGGCGTTTTGGTGCGTCAAAGGTTTTTTTAACTCTGATTGTCTTTAAAAGCCTAATAAACACGTCACTTTTAAATTGAGAACCTGTATCTGGTACCAAGTGATACGGCAGCCGTGCAGAAAAAAATTTCTCAAATATATTTATGGTATATTCCCCTGACATTTATTACTATACAAGCCTTTAGCCATTTTTAACACACATCCATAACCAACGATTGAGTATAGCCTTAAAATGGATCCGCAAAATCTGCATGAATTATATGCTAAGGTTAACTGTGCCACGGCCAAAATTATAGTGTAACTCTTAAGATAAGATGTTCTTTTTCAACAGTAATTTCATATTTTCTCAATGTTTGAGAGTTTAACTCGTCGGGCCAATCTTTTAACTTACAATCCGGCTATCTGTTTAATACCATTCTCTGAACAAAAGAAAAATTCGTTACCCTTTGCCGCTTCTCTCGCTAAAGCCTTATAATCTGAACAAGCAATCTTACTCTCTATAACATTGTGTAAACATGTATATTTTTTTCTGTGTTCAACATCTCGTATTCTTTTTCATCTATTATGCAGGGTAATCTTGATAGAGCACCTGCTGCAATATTCGCTTAGTACTTATATTTTCAATTCTATAGTTAAACACACTTAAATATTATGAGTTATTTCGTGTCTACTCGCAGCCATTTAAGCTATACCGCTTTCCGGCAAAAAAATTCTAAATAGCTGCTTATTGTCGCTTCTAAATGAAAATTTTCTTGCATAAAGGTAATCATAACCTGTAGTCTTACTAAATATGATTGCCACAGCCTCCATTAATCTGGGATTAATTCTCTTGCGATTTTGTTAAACATATAAGTGTGAACGCTACGGGTTTTTCTCCATCTTAATATGTCTGAGTAAGGAATGCTATCAAAATGTACGATAAAGAGTTGCACGTTAATATTAATCTTAATGAAGAATCGTAATCAACAATTTGCCTTAATACCATTTTTGCTTTCCCAAAAGCGTTTAGATGTTCCGCTTGGGCACTGAAAATTTAAAAGAGTTACCCTTTTTCCGTTACGTAGTATATACAGATATACTACTAGGCTGTGTAATAAGTTATTTATCTTACTCTTTCGTATCTATGACCTAACATGGCAATATTAATTATCTGTAGTAGAAATACCAATTACTGATAGAAGTCGAGTTGGCAGATGCTGAGAATAAATACGAGGGGATGGAATGAAAAAAAAAAAGATTTTTCATTATAAATCTAAACATGTAGCTGTTATTCAGTTAAAGAATATGAAGACTGTTTATTGATATGAAAGAGTAGAATCTTACTTTGTAAAAAATGTATTGAAAAATGTAGCTATAATAATTAGAACTTATTTTTACTCAAAAACAAAAGTCTTGAATCTTATGTAAATAAATATGTGTATATAAACAATCAGAATAAAGTGAAAATGTTATTAGTTTTTGACACAAATCCCTTAAATATCTGTGTTTTTGCATTCTAAACTTGTAGAGTTGTTTAGCTTATCCGTAATCCGGGTTTAAGAAGCAGTATTCGCTGGAATACAAATTGTCCTCAAGCGCAATTCCAAAACAGCGCCCCCCTCCCGTCAAGGAATTTGAGAATGATTGGTCATGATTAGAAGAGGACAGTACTATGAAAAGAAGAGGACGCTATTATGAACCATATATATATATGTAGACGCAACACCAAAACAAAACAAACATGTATATGCATGATACTATCTTCTTCTTCTATTCATGACCAATCGTTCTCAAATCCCTCGACTGGGGGCACTGTTTCGGAATTCCGCTCAAGGCCAGTACATAGATATGTAATTAGTCTTATTTACTAGTAGCAATTTTTTTGTCGGTAAACAATGTTATTCTTCAATAATATATTCATCCAGTCTTAGGCTTACAAGCAGCCGGCAACAAATATTGCCATAATTTCTTGGAAATTCTTTCTATATTGTTCAATCACGTGATATACTTTAAGTAACTACTCATCAATATATTGATAATTGCATCCTCTATTTTTTAATTAAAAATTAAAGTTTCTGATTCCTGATCAGCAATCTCAATTAGACTCTTATCGACAGATCTTTGAACATTTGAACTATTTTTTAAAACTTTTTCCATCAACCCTTGCGAATTATATAATTCTGATTCCAGATTCGTATTAATCGAACTTGAAAACCCCTATGGCCACATTTTTGTTAGTTTTTAACAAGTTTACTCAATATTTTATACATAAAAGTGATTCTATTTCTGAAAAATATATCATGTTAATAACTGACTCGAATAAGTTTTCAAGTTAGTAACTAACATATATCATCTTACATACGTGGTTCATCCAAGCGGAGGAAATTGGGACCTTTTAACACTGAATACCTGTATTTATTTAATTATAAATATCAATCAATAATTTGTAACATCGATCGAAAATCATTATTTATCTATCTAAGAAAATCATATAAAATTTAAAATTGCACCGTATAACGATGGTGCCAATCGCAAGTGAGGATGGAAAAATATTTTTCTATATACCTATGGCTACAGATACGTAGCGCACTATAGTTTACTGTCTATTACTTATCCTATCTCTTTCTCTTCCTAACTTTTAATGCTTGTACGTGTATACGTGTACTCTGTGTAAGTGCCATCACTTTGAGGTTGCAGTCATGCAGTATGTCAATGTACATCCATTGATATTTGTTCACAGTTACAGCATGTGTATATATATTCTACACACACGCTTATTCGCTCCAAAAATGACTACAGCGACCTCCGCTCGTGGTCAAAGCTGGCGTTCTGAGGCACGCGAGGGTATCTTTCTGCATGTGCATGAGAGAAAAACAAGCTTCTGTAAAAAGAATCATTCTCTTTATAAAAATGTTCTAATAATAACTAATTTAAAAGATTCTCAACGTTATTATACTATTTTGAGCAGTGGTTATGCATCAAATAGCATATAATAACTCTGACTTACTTTCCAATTCAGAGGTTATAACAGAGTAGAAACTTTTAAACTCACTACCACACTTGACGTCTGCTACGTATACACTATTATACATCTGTGTGACACGTGCAGAGCAGACAAGATTACTGTTTTAGCATTTAGATTCTCTTTAAATTAATGATTACTGACACAGTCTTAACATTACACCAACTTGTATGTTAAGCTGGTTTTCCTTATATGATTGGGAATGAATTTCTTTTCAACATAATTCCGATTTATAAAAATATTTTATAAAATCAAGATTTTGCTCTTAGTTTTGTATGCAGGAGTACTGTCAGATCGCATTTATTCGCCACCATGGGCACTTCCGTAGAATCTGCTATCCCCTTCAATTTCATTCTCGGAGCACATACATGTAGAAGACTCTGTACAGTGCTCTCCCCCTTCTCACTATGGAGTAAGCCCGCACGTCCCTAACGCCATACCTAATAGCAGATGAATCAGGAGCAGTCGTAGATCAGTAGGTGTATAACATAAAAATTTAAGTACCATACTTTAGTTAATTTAGGAATTGAAAATACTTAAAGATAACGTTCCTAACATTAGAAATATTATTATTATAAGTCGGTATTATAATTCAACTGTTCGAGCGCTGGAAATTGCGTCCAGATTTGTAACCAATGGCGTGCGTTCGACGGTCCTGCGCCGTCACCAATCACTGCATGCCGCGTACTTGCTCTTGCTCTGCACGATCTGTGTGCTGCCGTCGTGCGCCAGTCCGCAATGATCGCTCGCCCAGTGCAACACGCAACTGAGTTCACTGGCTTTACACAACCTCAAGTATATCTATAATTGGTACTTCAGCATAATATTACGAGACTAAAAACAATCTCCTTTCTTTTTGTCACTATTTTCTAATCAATCAAAAATCGATATCTGTTAAGTTTTGAGTAACATATTTTGTTCTACATAATATGTTTTTATTGTTTAATATATACACATTTACTGAAGAAAGTGCAAGTGTTTGGGATTCACCGCCTTAGCCTCTTCAATTCTTCTCCTGCTCACTATCCTCGCAACCGACATAGGCAACCCCAAATAAAATAATACAGTTCACTCGGGTTCAATCTCGAACAGTAGGCTAAGGCGCTAGTCTTAAGGTACGACTGCTTAAGTAAGGCTCAGGTTCGAATCCTGGTCGTGGCAACTCAGAAATTCATTCAGAATTGTTTTTGGCTGGAATTCGGTCCCAAAGTTCGCGGCTAGTTCTGGATTACAGAACGACCCGGAAGTCGGCTCTGTGGGCGCTCTGAGTAGGTGCGGGACTAGTTAGTTGGAGAAATAAAGGGCGTTGAGGCGGAAAGAAGTGTTCTGCACCACAAAACTACTTAAGGGTAGGCTTCGTTGGCTTTTTGGATATGTGTGAGACGAATTAGAGAAGTATGGGAGAAAAAATAAGATTCAAGGGGGATATTAGTTGGGCAAGATAGGGTCAACGGGTTATGGATTATGGCAGAAATCTGTATTGCAGGGTTATAGATAGGGTTAGGATAAACACTCTCAACACTAAGGTAGTAGAGGGTTCAATAAAAATCAATTGAATTTGGTGTACGGGTAGGAATATACTATAAAAAAAAATTTATAAAAAGAAAGATAACAAAAGCAGCCCAGTACGTTCTTATTAGCTGTCTCTCTCAACCTAGTTTCATTTCCATAAAAAAGATACGGTTTACTTGTTTCAGCGTACGCCGTTTTGCCGCACTATGAGGTGGAATGCCAAAATTTTTCTCAAAAGAAAATAACTCTTGAAGGGATCCCGAGTTAGAATTTTATTTTTATTTTCGAGGATTTAGATAGTAAAATAGAGGAAAATTAGTCCCCAGTTGTATTGTGCCTCGGAAGGGGGCAGTAAAACCCCCTTAAAGTTCCCTGAAATCAAAATTAGAGCTTATTGTGAAGAAAAAACATTATATTGATCACTGAAAATGAATAAAAATTATCTGTAGGTTTTTAATGTTTCGGAACCTATAACTACTGATGATTTTAGAAAATTCAAAATGGCAGTTGCAACATGGCGACCAAAAAAAAATTTTTTTTGGAAAGTTTCATATTTTCTTTTATGAATCCGGTATAATCCTCATTAATAATGCTTAAATTTATTTCCAATTACATAAAGTACAATTGGCTTATGCCATTTCGTATTCAAAACGGCGGCTGGCGCAAAATGGCGGATGATGTATATCCCTAAAGTCCCTGCAGCATCGGTGTCTAATAAAAGAGCTCTCCGAGTAGAATACAATAAAGTAGACTGCACCTTCTCTAATAAAATGGTGGCCAATACATAATGGTGGCTGGCGCTAAAGGACGGTCGCTGTACATCTTCAAAGTTCTTGCTACATGGGTATCTGATAAAAGAGCTCTCCGAGTAAAATAAAATAAAATAGACTGAACCTTTATCAATTCGTAATGGTAAGTAATACATAATGATGGCTTGTGTATGTCTTCGAAGCTCCTGTAATATCGGTTTTAAATAAAAGGTCTCTCTACGTATAATAATCAAAGTAGGTTACACCGTGTTTAGTCAAATATATAGGAAATTACAGATAGTTGCTGTCACACAATGGCAGATTGACTATTTTTTTACAATTCCTGTGATATGGGTTACAAATAAAAACGTTTGACAAGTATATTACGGCGAGCAGTGTGAAATTAATGCTGTTGCATATGGTGGACGATGAAACATTGCAGATCTTGTACTTGTCATGTAATTATTAATAATTCTTAGGTTATTTCACATTAAAATTGTTAAACAAAAGGACAAAAAAATTTCTCTTTTTAAATCTATTAGTAACATTTTAATGAAAAAATACGTTAAATCGTGATTTTTCTCTCAGGGGTGGTCAGTATCTGCAGACAAAGTGAATACAGCCAATGATTATTGAAATTGATTAGAGGAATCCTAAGGTACGGCCGATTACACACTCCTACGCAGATACTCTCATACACTCAAACACATACAATCACACTCGCACTTAAACGCACACGCATTCGCACACACATAAAAATAAACGTTTTTTGTAGAGTATTCTACATCTATGCTAACTCTTAGGAATCGTATATTACAAATCTTTGGAGCAATATTAATGATTGTCTTAGATCTCGTGTGTATTGCCCCCGAGGCAAATCTGAGGGTGACAAACATGAGATCTAAGGCTTCTTTACTCGGGCCCGTAGTATGTACGAGGTGTGTTCAAAAAGTACCCGGAATTTTAAAATTTCGCGGGTCTGGAGAGTCCGATTGTCAAATTTTTTTTTTTATTATGTTGGTATACATGCCCCTAAAGTATGATAAAATTTTCAGCTATATTCACTGTCTACTTTGTCTGTGGCAGCCACTAAGGTTGGATGTGTTTTTCGAGCTCGGCGATTTTTGCTTCTTTAAACAATGAAAGAATTGAAGAGTCAAAGAATTTGTATTAAATTTTGCGTAAAAAATGAAATAAAGTGTAACAAAGTGTGTGAACTGTTACAAAAAGCCTAT
>JAPYYV010003553.1:0-18124 GCA_030522625.1 Copidosoma aretas
GATGTGACTGATAGGTTTTATACTGATATTGGATTGAAACAAAAATTAAGGATACATATAGATATTCACGCGCGAAGCGCGTGTGAATGAGATCTAGTACTATATTAAAAGTGATGCACGTGCGTAAATGTTACTAGTTCACACTATAATTACCAAATAGCGTTAGAAACTACTTTCACAAGCAGAACAGGTTTTTGTTCCCCTAACAACCAGAATATTTATTAATAATTTGGCAATCACTTGTAATTACACAGGTTTTAATTTCAAATTATATTTTTGCTTCAAGAAAAAAATGAACGATTAATATAAGTAATAATAATGTGTCTAATCAAAAAAAGAGAGAGAAGAACACAAACGAAATTCAAACAAAAATTATTACATCATTGTCAAACCCATAAAGATAGACTTTATATACAGAGCGTGAAGTAGAATAACAAAAGTAAATTCAGTCATCATCTGACACAACGAGAAAAAAAAAGAACAAAAGAAACAGTCACTCTCAGTACCGAACGGCCACATTTCTTATTCGCCTTCTTGGAAACGGCAAACAGAAAACACCCGGCTATTTATGAGCGAACTCGAGCTAGAATTATCTAATACATACATCCAGGACACTCGAAAAACCTTGTAGGCATCTGAGCGGTACAAAAAAGAGATTGTAGCTCAAAAAAAAAAAAAAAACGAACTCCAACCGACCATTCCCAATAGATACGTAATACAAGTGGTTGAGTGAGCACGACGAAAAGAATTCAACCCCCACAGAGAAAAAAAACAAGGTGATAAAAATAATACGCTCTAAATAGAAAGTTCGAAACCATTGCAGGCAAACCAGGTTATTATAACTAAATAAAAATAAGCGATTCACCGGAATGGGGTGTAAACAATAACTACGAGTCATACCTATACGGAGATGCATACGACAATCTTCCAACGCGACCACTAGTTAATACAGAAAATTAAAATACTCAACGTACTGAAAATTTTCAACCGACTCGAGATGAAAAAAAAGCAGGACAAAAATTGCGCGTATTGTGAGCACAAAAATAACAACACAAACGAATGTCGCACGTTAGAAAGAAACGCAGAAAACGGAAAAATAAATCGTAACGAAATGCGAGAACACTATCGGTACAATCGGAATTACCAGAGAAGATGTAGTTTTAACGATGCGCAAAATAATAGCAATAAAAGCTGTAATACATACCCGCAAAACTAGAACAACCCTAATGACGACTACGGAAGAAAGAATTACAGCACCCGATACGGTTACGATAGAAATGGGCAAAACTAGAAACAGCAAGATAATCGATACAACAATATCAGATTAAATTATAATAATGATAATGGAAATTATGATAAGAGGAACCCTAGTTATAAAAACAAAGGGCCACCGCATAACATACCTGACGATAAAAGGCATGACATACACACGGAGACTTATAACTCCCAAGACGCTCGTCGCAGTTCCCAGGCGTCGATCGTGACTCGGCGGTAAGCAAAAATATAAGCAGTGCGCCCGCAAAAGATGCAGAGCAAAAGTGCAGCGAACAAGAATCACCCGAAAAACTAGAAAGTGAGCCACACCTCACCAATAAAGTAGACGCGAGAGAAAAAGCACAACATAAAATGATACGGCCAGTGCATAATACGGGCAACACACAAAATAAACCGTTGAAGCAATTCAATAAAATACAGCCAACTGCGGGTGCACAAAATGATGATGATTATAATTTTGCCGAAATTTTACTATCCACCCCAGGCCCCGGGTAAAGAGATGACACAGCCAACAAGAGCGATGAAAAATCACTTAAGGAAGTAGAAATAAATATATCAAGTACAGGACATACATCACCCTCAGTATGCCCAGAAAACCCACAATTATTCAACAAATGTGCAACATTTTACGCAGATGCAAGTGCCAAAATATCTATTATGAAAACGAGTAGTCTCAAGAAAGACTTATATATTAATTTTAACGAGCGAGTGCTCATAACCAGTGTGACATACGGAGCACGGTGCACGTCAGGAACAATAGAGGTACCCCTAAATGTGATTGTTCCCACTCTAAACGTGTTCCCTGACGACTTCCCAATACAAATGTAAGGACCGATTGGATGGGACCTTTTAAAAAAACATGATGGCCACATATGCGCCAAGGAAAATATAATATTGATCGGCACCCAGATACCTTTAAAGGAACCAGACACTTTCGAAATTCTCGCAAAGACGAGACATATAATTTTTTCACGCGTAAAAGAAGAATGTATAAATATACAAACAGGATAGGTACCTCGGCAAGAGTCAAAGAAATGCATTTTATTCGGCAACTTGATTGCAAACAACAATAACAGTAAAGTGTACGCCAAATGCATAAATGTTACAGATAGACCTATAAAAATAATCGTACCTCGCGTAGACTTGTTGGAATGTGAGACAATCTTGAGGACAGAGCCATATATAGTCGATGGAGACGACGGAAAAGGCCTACAGCAAGCACTAATAAGAATTTTTAAGGCAAGTAATACTAAGGAAAAACAAAGTGAATAAAAACAGAAATGAATTTGTTTTAACCAATAAAAAAGAAAGAATGGAGAAAACATTAAAATCGGCAGACACGACAGGCTGAAACGGAGAAGAACTATAACACGTGTGCGAACCAATAGAATTTAACACTTGGGTTAATCAGGGCATAATCGAACCCTCCACGTCGCCGTATAGTTCTAACACATGGATAGTACCCAAGTAGGCAGGCCCAAACGGGGAGAAAAGATGGAGAGTTGTAACGGACATCAGACTACTCAACGAAATTACAGTCGGTTCGTGTCACCCACTACAATTCCAAAGTGACATTCTAAATTATCTCGCATCTGCCCACTACTAGCGTAGTGGACCTAAAAATGGGATTCTTTCAAATAGAAATTGATAAAAAAGACGCTCATAAGACAGCATTTTCTGGACCAGATGGCCACTACCAATACAAACGTATGCCAGTGAGCTGCACTAATTCATCAAATACATTTGTACTCGCGATAACGCTTTCGTTAACAGGCCTACAATGACAAGAAATAGAAGTATACATGGACGACATAATGCTGTTCGCAGCAACATTATACGAACACGGAAGACACTTTAAAAGATTAGTAAAACGTTTGGTCAATAACAACCTAACAATAGAACCGAAAAAATTTCAAGTTTCTCAAAAAAAAGCAAAAGTATTAGGCCACATAGTGGGCAACAAAAAAATAAAAACAAACCCCGAAAAAATTACCTCCGCAAAAAATTATCCAAGACCTACAAAGGCAAAGAAAATTAGACAATTTTTAGGTCTCACGGGATATTTCTGTCGTTTTATAAAAAACTACGCAAAAATAGCACAACCAATTTCGAAACTTTTACGAAATGGCACCGAATTTGATTGGCTGGAACCTCAACAAGAAGCATTTGACACTCTGGTTAACGCTTTATAAAGCGAGCCCATACTCTTAGCGCCAGACATAAATAAGCTATTTTTAGTTACAACGGATGCATCAGACTACGCGATAGGCGCAATATTAAGTCAAGGGAAAATAGGCGAGGACCGCCCTTGCAAATGCGCATCACGCTGTCTAAAAGGTAGCGAACTTCGCTACCCAACTTACGACCAAGAACTGCTCGCCATAGTCTACGCAAAGGAGCAATTCAGACCATACCTGTACGGACGGAAATTTACAGTGGTTACCGATCACGAGCCACTGAAACATTTCCATACATCGAAAAAACCGGACCTGCGATTTACGAGACTAAAGGCGGAATTACGTGGATACGAATTCGACGTTGTCTGTAGACCCGGGAAAATTGATAGAGGACCTGACGCATTATCGCGCAACCCGATCCTGAGAAAAGGAGAGAAAAACCCTGAATTACCGCTCAGGGAGTTATACGAACTCGCAGAGGAACAGGAAAAAGAGGAATTTGGTGACTCGAACGCTCGAACGGCGAGGATATACAAGATTCGCACAAGACGGGAAAAAAATATAATAAGAACGGACAGGAAAAATTAAATAGAAATTTCCGATTTAGACAAGTCGGACAACAAGGTAAAGAACAAAAAATGCCGGAGAAATAACAATTCAAGTGAATGCACGCCAAGCAACGACAGTGACGCGGATTTGGATTCGGAATGGCCGGAGACAGAATCACAAAGAAATAAAACACTAAAAGTAGACAAAGCAACAAAAAATCAAAATGGACCACGTGAAATCTCTACACAAACTGCAGATAAAAAGGAAAATAGGGGAATACAACCAATTGCGGCAAGCGACAGAAAAGAAGAAATTATATCGCAAGGACCAATCAATGAAAAACACCCATTCGTACGGAAAGAGAAAAATATACAAAAAGAAGTAAAACTCACACGTACGCTTTTCGTCAAAAGGGACGAAACACAAATTTTAAAACGTAAGACTCGTCAACAGCCGCTAGATACACTACGTAGAAAACCTACAGAATTTCCCAGTACACCTGAGTTGGAAGATAAGTCGAAGGAAATAGTAATAGCTAACTGCAACACATCATCTGGCAAAGAAGAGGTGCCAAGAGATATACATGAGATGGGGATGGCAACTAGTAGAGGCAAACTTAGCGGCGGAAGCAGAGGAGAAAGGGAGTAAGCGAAAGACAAGTGGGGTCCAAGAGGAAATATGTGTAGGGGTGAGCGAACCAAACGAGATCAACGAGGAAGCAAAACTTAAAGAGAGAAGACCATATGCGCGCGATAAAGACGAAACCCCAAGCGAAGAGAGGCAGAAATCAGAGACGCCGAGTATAAGCGCAGCCGAACCGTGTCGATTACAGACGAATCGACGTGCATGGAGCGAATTGTTTAACACGAGAACATATATCGAGAGAAAGGACGCACACAATATATCACAAGGCTCATAGACACGAGAACGCCTAAAGAAAGGCTCGGATCTGAACGAAAAAATTGACGCAATGCTCGATGACTTAATAAATAATTTTCAAACAAAGGTTCCGCTAAACATAAAATGCCAAGATTTTAAGGAAAATGCAAGAGTTAAAATTGATGCGTGGGAAACTGATAGTACCACAGATCAGCAAAAAAACAAACATCTAAAGAACATAGTCAATGACCTACAGTCAACTAATCAGTCAATTAAAAAGACCGACTTCATTAGCAAAATTGACCCAAATGCTGATAATAACACCCCACAAACAGAACCAATAAAAAATCACAAACAAATAAGAAAAGACACACCGCAGAATGAATGTAATAAGAGAGATTTTGAGACTCAAAAATACGGACTTTACTGCGTGAAGCCACACAAAAATTGTTGGTAACGGACGTCCCTTACAACGAAAGTTGTCTTTTCCATTGTTTAATCCCTCTCTATGGCTTGACACTCTCAAGGACAAAACTATAAAGCGTTCTTCGTAAATTGAAATGGATAGATAAAAGCAGCGACCCAAGGAAAACAAAAGACATCCTCCGAAGCGATAACGACTTTGGCAGCGAGGAATGCGCTTTTATATGTGCCTTAGAATATAATAAAAATATATGTATTTATTTTCAAGTGACTCTGGATAAGATTAAGTATCAGCATTTTATAAGAAATAAGGGCCAAAAATTTATACATATATATTAAGAAAATCAACACTCCCAAGCCCTAATAAAGGGTGGGCCCCCAAGGGTCAATAAGGACCCACCACCACTTCAAAAAGTGAACAAATTTACGGATCACCCATTCAGATATTTGGAAAATTTAACTTTTTGCTCAATAACGGATAGCGTCCCTGATACGGAGACTATTGACGCACTCTATGAACGTGGCTATATAAATCCATTGGTTTTAAACAATGAAACTAAAGAAGTTGGAAACGCAATATTATCAAAAGTCAGAAAAGTACACATGATATGTATATACGTGAAAAAACACTGACGATACTGCGCTAAAATCTGACATTAAAAAATGTTTAGTGTCTCTTAAATCACCAGTAATGGCGAATAAAATAAAAACTATTGGAATAGTAAGAGACCCAGCAATTTTAAACATAAATCAGTAGTAATATTTAGTGAAGCAAATGGAAGAAATTTTTAAAGACCTCAAAGTAGCAGCTGTACTATACATAAATACACTTGTAGTACCGCCGGCTGACCAGCGATATTAGGTCATAAACGAATACCACGAATTTGCAGTTGGCGGACACAGAGGCATAAAACAAACTTACTATAGGATAGCACAAAATTTTTTATTGGAGAAATATGCAACCGAACGTAAATCAATTCGTTCTTGGCTGTAAATCTTGTCAAACCAAAATACTTGTTCGGGTAAAAACAAAGCAAGCAATTTTAATCAGAGATACTCCGAGTAAGCCCTTTAAAAAAAAATCTATTGATTTTTACGGACCTGTGAATAAACCTTCGGAACACGGAAATACCCATATACTGTCCATTCAAGACTGGTTAACAAAATATATCGTCTTTGCTCTAGTACAGAAAGCAACAGCCAATGACAGAGTAAGAGCGCTAACTGACAAATCCATAGCATATTTCGGCGCACCGAAGAAATTATTATCGGATCGCGGAACCCACTTTATGAACAAAACTATGGGGGAATTTGCAAGATTGTCAAAAATTGACCAAATGGGGAGTACCGCCTACCACTCCCAAAGTAATGGCGCAATAGGCGCATGCATCATGTCTTAGCAGAATATTGAAAACCATACCTCAATAAAGCCGAAAAATGGGACGGTTGTTACCATTATGTATGATTGCATACAATACCTTAGAACATGAGAGTACAGGATACACGCCTTACAAAATACTTTTCGGAATGAAAGCCCGCATACCATAAAGCTTGAAGCCTGAACAAGATGATCCAACGTGTGACAAGTATTTCAAACAAATTGCTGAGTCTCTAACGGAAATGCGCACTATAGCAGCCATGAAACAGGTACAAGCTGAATTCCGTTCAAAGTACTACTATGACAGGAAACTTAATATTAGGTTTTTCATGGCAGGAGAGTCCGTGTTTGTCCCCAAAGATGTGTCGAAAGCCAAATACGACACACAATATGAGGGACCCTACGAGATTGTGCGGATCGATTATAAAACCCATAACAAAAAGCTACAGAGAGGCGAAGAAGTTAGAGTCACCCATGTAGATAAAATAAAAAAAACCTGCGTACTCAAAACGACTACACAAAATGAAAAATAAATATCCTTACCTTAATTATCTGAATAAATGAATAAAAAGATCAGGAAATAGCCGTTAAAACTTTTTGGTTTTCTTTGCGGCCCCGGACGTAGAAAATAATATCAAATCCGTAACAATAATAAAGAAAAAAAAAGGTATAAATCTAAAATTATTATAATTAATTACATTCTTATTCAGGTGCATCGCAAAAATAGGAGGAAGATAAATTTTATTAAATTTTGATAATAGCACAATGGCTGTACACCCAGTACGTGGGAGAATTAAATTAATAAACGATAAATGAGTTAACATTTAGCTTCAATCATTTTGTTAGTTTGAATAATCACCTCTTTCATGAAACAATAGCAAAGATTTAGAGCATTAGATAAGAAAAAAAAATGTCAAAAGTCACGCTGATAGAATGCAAAAAACAAAATTTAGTGATGGGAACTCAATAACAAACAAAAAAAATAATTAAAAGATACATATTACTGCAAGAACGATAGTGGAATTAAAAAACGCAGTAACATCATGTAACTTATGCCTCAAAAAAAAAATTCAATTATTATTATACAAAAAAAAGTGTTGCTGTAAAAAAAGAAGAAATATAATGAAATGCAAAAAACATGATTTATTAAAGACGACAAATATATTTAAAGTATGTGGTAATAAATCCTTACTCGACACAAATGTAAGTAGTAGATTTTAGAGGAAGTGTAGAATGCGAAAATTTAGATTACAAAAGATTATTAATTACTTTGATTAACGTTCGTTACATTTGTTATCAACGATATTGGCACATACAAATTATTTTATCAACAAGGCACATAATTATAATCCCTTACTTAGCTTTCTTACGAATAATCCCAATGGCCTAAGTTACCTACACCCTCAACAACAAAAAAAATCAACGAAAAAAAAGGAGGTTCATCATCGTTCAAGCTAGAAAATGGACAATCTTTTCGTTCACAAACAAAAGAGTATGATCAGAGGTTAGTTTATTAGAACCAGATTGAATAGTTATCGACAGAAAATAAGAACTGGAAGTTCTGAAAACAAAAAAAAACAATCATAACTGTAAACGGGACTAAGAACAAAAAAATGTGAAAAAAAACGATGTACACATAGGATGTGTATGCATACGAAGAGGAAACAAACTTTTCAAGAAAACAATTGTTAGTTCTCATAAAAGCAGTTTGAACGTCCTAAACAGATGCGCCTGTGTACAATCACAAAATGCCTACAGCAACCATAAATCGACTTACGGCCGAAAATAATTCTAGCTTTACGACCAGAGTAGCAGTCTCCATCGTCACCGAATATCAGAGTCGTCATGGCAAGAAAAACGTGTTGGATAAAAAGAAGAAAACTGTTAACAACTCGCCAAACGATGATGAAAAGTATCGATGATTCACCAAACACACCTTCGAACAAGAGCATTCGTCCACAGACGAAAAGAGTCAAACACAGATTTTCTTGAGATAATACCAAACCTCTAACGCAAACGAAAAAAAAACAACTTACCAATATCCTCAAGAAAAAACATTTTTTTAAACCCACGCAGACTCCTACAAATTTATTTTCTTCCTTTTAAAATAAAAAAAAACACGCTAGAATAGTGATGAGTATCGTAAATAAACATCAAGCAAATCAAATATAAGATAATTACTTACGCAATCAACACATCCTTTAACGTCCACTAAAACAAAATACGTTAATAGCGTCGTATCATATAATAATAATTGTAACAATAATAATAATAAGATAGCATAAACAGTTGCAAAAAAAGACTATTAATAAGTAAACAAAGAATAAAAATGAATTAAGTCAAGTAATATCGTATGTAAGAGGGAATGCCAAAAAAAATAGCGTAAAGAAGAGATTAATTAAAGAAAGCAACATACATATTGTTACAACACCAGCATGCTTGGTGCGGGATACTGTAGCTACTTCACGCGCCTTCTCTTTCTCCTTGCTTGCAAATATGGAAGTGCCTCTTCCAATGGGGGGCCCCTTGATTAATCTGTTATAGACTGTTCACAGGTAACGGTCGGCGTGGACATAGCTGAACCCCCAACGGAATAACGACCGGCGATAACATCGAGCTAAGTCCGATTGCCATTGAGATGCGGGGACAACTAACACCAGCACAGAAAATCGGCAATATGACCCAGAAGCATAGGGCCGTCAAATAAAAGCCAGCAGCTCGACAAAAACAGACCATGAACGATCAATTAAATTTTTTAAAAAAGCATTAAACCTTTATAACGACATCCTCGGCTAGAATATCAATAAAAAAAAAAAATATTATTACTAAAAATAATAATAGAATAACTTACATACTAACATTAAAACCTTTAATTGCTTCAAAATACAAACAAACAAAAACCTAGTAGGGTAAATTGAACGCAGTAACGCCTTAGCCACCGACATCCTTGGCAATAATTTGAATATGTATACCTTACATAATTTAATGCATACACTTACCATGTATATTTTGATGCATTTATTATTTGAAAAAGGGCAGATGTACTGCTACACAATTCCTAAGAAATTTAATTCTTCAATGTTTCCTTATATTAATCAATTATCATATATACATATATACTACTAACCAAATTGTAATCGTTTTTTACTTAAGATGAAGCGTATAAATATAAGAAAAAACGTCCAATGAACTATACCATAATACATTCGCATATAAAGTACGCATTATGTACAAGTCACTTTACGAATAGGATACCAAACCCACAACATGGAAAAATGTAACAAAACAAAAATGTACATGGAAAAAAAACCATGTGAATAATTATAATGTAATCTTAGTACATAAAATGATTTTGCAATTTTGCACAAATGATATATACGAGGAAAGAGCGCGAACACGAACAAGAAAAAAATGTATATACTAAAAATACAGCACAACTAATCCTTAGGAGAAACGACGATCAGCAGAAAAAGACTACCTCTTTACTCCTTAAAGGGAAAAGCGTACAACATAAACAACAGAACACAAGCATTACTCAAACACCTAGCCTCAACATACTAGAAAATCGCTGTCGAGGACGACGTCGTCGCGGCCCCGGACGTGTGTCGTACGGTATTCATATAGCATACCAATACGTACGCGCCTTACCACCTCAGATAGGGACGTACAACGAAGAAAGAGGAGAAGCGGAACTCTTGAGTTGGGGCAGAGAGTAAAGAAGAAAGAGAAGATTCGGGACTCTCGAGACTGGCAGACGTGCCTCCAGATTACCGCGCTACCCTTGGCTCTTCCCTTGGTCATAAAGAATAATAAAAAGAAGTTAATAGTGCTCACTGTGTACTTATTTCGCGTTTACCCAACCGACCACTAACCAACGTAACACTCGTTTTTCCTAACTTAATTTTTTTTCTCAAAACCTGACATGCCATGCGCGCTTCGAGCGCTTTTCCAATATTTTTCAACGACAAAAATATTATTTTTGTTAATTTGCATAATATACCATTGACTATTTTCAATTAAATTCAATCAGTCTGTAAAATGTAAGAAAAAAGCCCTTTATAGCATGAATTTATTGTCTTGTTGTTTATATTTTATTCTATATTGTTTTAGTTTACTATTCTATATCTATATTAGCTGATTAACATTGTAAAATATATAAAAGTAAATTTAAATTGTATGCCGGTTATGTCTGCAGATAAAAGAAAACCACGCATTTTACGTATCCTATACATTGGCATTATTACCACATATGTGGCGACCGACGGTCGATGCTTTATTCGAAATTATTCTCATTTTTAAGATAGAGAACAGGATTATTATTATCATTATTATTATTATTATTATTGTTACTATTTTATTATTATCATCATCATTATTTTTTTCATTAAATGTCAAAATTGAAACTAAAAATCATAATCAATTAATTAAGTATACAAATTTTGAATTGAAAATATCTAATTGTATTTAAAAATAGCGCTTTTTTAGACAATGACAAATCACACGTCGATCACATATTAGTTTTAGCCAATGCTATTAAGGCTTCACTTTTAGGCCATGAAAATTTTAAGTTGGGATCTAAGAGATTTAGAGAAATTTGGCAAGAGAGCTTTTTTCCCTAAAATAATGGTAATAAGACAAAAATAATTTTTTTTTTTTGGCAGAATATTCCGTTTTGTAACATTTGTTTAATAAATTGTTAATAACAAATTTTGGCATAATTTTTTAACATTCTACCCTTGAAATTTAGATTTACGGGGTAAAAATACATCATAAAAACTTTGGTAGAACCATGGACCTTGATTTGGCTACGAAACCCTCCTGGTGGCTGAAGTAGTATTACAAAATCAAAGAATATTACAAAATTCTGTGGCCATAATAAAATTTAATTGCTTTGCGTAATAGAGCTCTTATAAAATACCTATCCACTTTGATTATTAAAATAATGTCACATTTATCATTATAACACATACATTACAATACATAAACTTACAAAACTTACTTTTAATGTAATATAAATAGCTTAACATGATTTTTTAGTACTGTATCAAAAACAGCTCAAAATTTTACCGGGGATCTTAAAAAATAAATGTGTGTGTGTGGGGGAAATAAATCCGAAGAATGTGTCTTTTATTCGCCGCGAAGCTAAAAATTTTTCCAAGTGCTTTCACTAACAGAACAGTAACCAAAATGGTTAATTAACATGATAATTTGACTTCATAATATTATAAAATATAGATGCCCCTTTACGGCACCGACTAGATAAAGCCCGTAGCGCTTGATCCCCTTTAATGCTCAGTAACTATTTTAATTTTGTGCTGACTTGTAATCATTGAATTGTGATTGTTTAGCACGTTTACAAATATTTAAAGGTTAAAAGGAATTTTAACTTATTATTATATTATTGAAAATGTATAAATATAATGCTTCCAGCAAATCGACTTTGAACAGTAAACATACACTTTATTCATAACAAAAGCATAGGATTGAATCTTTACATTTTTTACGCAAACACTTATTTTTAAATTATTTTATGTGATTTTTAGACTCTGCATCAAATGTGTTTTTTTAAATGAGACAAAATTAATTGTCAGATCGAAGCAGAGAAAGGAGAACATAAATAAGTAATTAACTTAGTCTTGTAGTTCAATGACTCTAGATAGTTTATAACTCACTTAAGGAAATAAATAGATACAATTTGATCGAAACATAACATTTAGAAGAATTTAACAAGGCATATCTGTAAATTAATTTAGTATCATATATTACATACAGCCAAAAAATAAAATAAAAAAATGTTTAAATGTATCAGTTTGAAATAAAATCGTAATTATGAAAATTATAACTATACTAAAAATGTCACAAAAAGAAAGTAGTTTTGCAGCCGAGATTCGATGGAATACCTAGTGAAAGTGTGAGAACTCTAGTATAGATGGAGTACACAAGTTGTGCCTGCGAGCTTAGGTTAAGGTGGTAGGAGACGCCAGAGTAAAGGGAATTGGTTGTGAGACCCTTACGAGCTGTGCTCTAGAGGCTCTGGCCATTACAAGTCTCATCTATTTCATACTCTACAGTTAGCGGCTTTACTGCACCACCTTGCAGCACTGCTGACGACATTCTGAATTGAACGCTTTTCTATTGATAATAAGTGACTCGTTCTAATCTATGTCGGAGTCAAGGTCTTCTCATAATATGATTAGCGTTTTGACGTCCGGTTATAATGTAGATAGAATTTTCATTACTGCTTAAAGTTGTTGAGGCAGTGGTTCGAATAAAAATTGTCTAGCAATCATGCAACGTTTAGTCATAATTGCATGTATGGATAATTTAAACACTTTTGCATACTTTCGGAACACGTAGAAACGTTTATTGTGTCTATTTCACTCATCTCTACGTAAAACGTATTTAATATGTTGTGTCAACTCAAGCCCCCGCGATAGATAATTTTGTATAGTAGATTTTATACTTACTCATTTGTTTAGTTTTTCACCAACAGATAGCGTCAGTGCATAAACTCCTGTAATATGTAGGACCCACGTATCTATCTAATAAAATTGATGGTTTAATGACTTGAAAACATCATAAAATGATGAGTCTTTAACATTTATAGAAAGTTATTATATTAAAAAAGTATTGCTAAAAAAATCCAATTTGTAAACGTTGTTTTTAGGTAGCGATATACTTTTCTATGTGATTTTTACACACAACGAGAAACAAAAAATGTTTCGAACACTACTATTTTGATGATGAATAATGATGACTACATTTATATAATTGCGTTTTGGGATCAGCTTGGTGAATCAAATGTTTAAAAGAAAAGCATGTTGATCACTGAGTTATTTATCAATTTAGAATTTCTTCCCAAACTACATTTTTTATTTCTAATTTATTATAAAATTTAATTGGTAGGAGAATTACGCATGTTATTCAACAATTTGATGACTACGCTAAATTGGTATGGATGATTGAAGGTTTTTATGCACATATCTACCTTATCAAAACTTTGATTTTGGGATTTGCTTATTGACATCGTAAATGCTATACTGAAAAAACTATGGAGCGTAGAAGTACTCACGTATTAAGCGAGCGTATGTCCGCTCACACTGTAGAGGACTGTTGGCACTACATGCAGCTGACTATGCACGCCACTACCCTCGTGGCAACGCATCTGACTATTTCGGAGCCAGATCAGCTCCACGCGTGGCCAGTCGGGCTGTCTACTCACTGTGGTGTACATCAATGCCACTTGTAGTATGTACAAGTAATATACGTTGCTATAATGATTATTACAGTGCGTGAGCGACTGAATGAGCGCTGTTCACATTAAGAATGCATCTACAAATATTTAGTTCTAAGCTGAATAATACACGTCACTGCCGAATTTCTATTATAATTTAAGACTCGTGACTGTTCAAACCATACTATTTACCATTCAAAAAAGTAACAATTAGATATTACTTTTTTCACAAAGGATTGACTACTTTCAACGCATTTCAGTTTTAAGATAAAAAGATCAGTGTGTGACAAATGCAGAAAAAAACCAATACCACTCAATACAACCAGTTCAGGGTCTGAAAATAAAAAAATTCCAGCAACCGGTCTTTACCGCCCAGATCAATCTTTTTATCTGAACATCCCAGTGTACAGTACAATGACTTTTTTTAGGTAAAAATTTATTTTTAACGATTCTTTACTCTTGTCTTTTTTTCGTAGGATGCCCAGAAAAAAAGTTACATAGAATTTGAGCTAGCTCAAACTTGGTCAGTTCGACAAAAATTATTCATGTAGAAACTCAGCTAGTAAAAATTTTATGTAACTTTTTTTCCAAGCCTCCCACTAGAAAATGATAAGAGTAAAGAATTGTTGAAAATGAATTTTTACTCCAAAAAAAAATTTGCACTAAATACTGAGATGTTCAGAAAAAAGGTTTGATCTTTGCGGTAAAGACTGGTTGCTGGAATTTTACATTTTTAGTCCCTGAACTGTTATTATTGAGAGGTATAGGTTTTTCTCTGCATTTGTCACACACTGATCTTCTTATCTTAAAAGTGAAATACGTTTAAAGTAGTCAACCCTGTTTGAAAAGAGTAATATCTAATTGTTACTTTTTTCAGAAAGGCGTAGATTTTCAAAACTATCAGTCTTAATTTTTGCTATTTTGAAAATAGTAGTTTTAAAAAATTACGTTTCCTATCTTTAATTTTTACTCTTATGACTTAAAAGTGATAAATAAGATCTATTTATTGACTTCTTTATTTTAAGGAAAATTATAAGCCCAATTATTTTCTGATACTACAAATTTGAGTTTTCATTCAGAAGAATATTCAAAAGCGATTTCATTTATAGTTAAAGTGTAAAGCTTATTCTATAAAAACATCAAGATTGGACAATTGTATGTACTATATAAATTTTAAAGGTTTCAAATTGTCTGGTAAACTTGATCTTGTATGCAATAACTATTTTGGTACTGTTAATGAAATAAAGATGAAAAGAGACAGCTTTTCAAAATTCTGGATAATGAAAGATTTATTACATTCACAATGTCAACAAATAATCAAATATATTGGAGCTACTCCAAAGCTTTTCTTTTAAGTCAACAGCCAAACTGGTTCTTATTGGAACAAGCCAAGAGAATAAAATTTTTTTATCAGTTGTTAGCTATGATCGGTTCATGCACAAAGCTATTTAACATGTAAATTCTCTCCATCACTGATGCGTCTCACTAAAAGAGAGATTCGTGCAGAAAATGAAGTAGTGTGTATGTTATAAAAGTGGGATATGCTGCTCACCACCTTATATTGTAATCGTATCCGACTACTTGTGGAGCTGATGTAGCTCCACGGTAGGAGACGCATAAGCTGCATATAGTAGGTTGCGCTTGTAGCAAGCTATACGTTGTGCTAAACGCGGTCTCTAGTGGAGTCAGAACAGGAATCTACATGAGTGGTAAGCGAGAGCTCTCAACTCATGGTAGCTGTGACCGGTATAGTTTTTTCAGTGTAATCTAAAGGAGATTATTTGCTGCATAAAATAAACGGGAGTTTGCATATCCAATATTATTTTTAGTATTATGTAAACCCTTATCTACATCCAGATTTCTTATTGACATAACTATTGCGCTAATTTTAAAATATAAATTATGAGGAGACAAACCTTCACGAAAACTGTTTAGTATTTAAGTTGGGAACTTTAGATTAATATCATCGTCAGACTTGCAACGCCTTCATACGTTACATAATCTACACGGAAATAAGTTATACATTATTTTTAATTTGATTTACGATCTTATCATTAAATAAATTAGAGTATTTATTATGAGAAGTTAATATAACGCTGTTGGTTAAAGTAGAACTTACTATAATTAAATTTTCAAACAAACTTTGTATTTTTTTATTTATTAGGGACTTTTGATATTTTACTTTTGCCTTTCATGATGTTTAATAGAAAATCTCAAAATTGTTCATCACTGAAAGGAATAATTATCTTTTATCAAAAGTGATAGTTTCATTCTTTTTGCTATTATAATGCTTATACTGCTGTTTTTTCAAAAGGAATAATTTGATGAAAATCACTCTATAAAACTTGAAGTTTGTTTTCAAAGAGCCCCTTAGTACGCAGGTCACGAATCGTTCTATCAACTATTTCTAAAGCTTGCTTGGGAATCATAACAGCTTTATCCTGAATTATTAAGCCTACGCCTTGTTATTTTATTTTGTTCAGATTTGGAGTCTAAAAATGCACTTCAGTTATTATTTTAAAAATGATAAAAAAATAAAGTTCTGACTAATCATTTCTTTTGGAAGTTATACCGAAGTAAGGACACTCCGCGTCATCGACACAATCTTTTTCCGTGAAGAAATATAATAATAAATTAAAGGTTTGGTACATATAGGTTTTACTCGAATCTTCAGTGTTATCTATGGAGAAAATTTCATGATATTGTTGTCGTATAGTTTAAAAATTTCTTTTGATCTTGATCTATTTGAATATGCAACTATGTGTACATATGTAGCGACCCAGCCATGCGTGCAAGCCGCCCTTTCAAGGCGCAAGCAACAGCTTATTCCGCGCGCCGTCTTCTAACAGACGCGCCGTCGCCGCTGTCGCCCAATGAAGACACTCGGCGCTCGCCGAGCCAACCAATCATCAAGCCGCCCCAGCGGTAGTAGACGAAAGGAGAAGTAAGATAAGTTAAATCGGTTGTGTTTATCACTAGAGTCTGTGCCTGTCGCGAGAGTAGGTCATTATGACTGCCGATGTATTATTAAATAAAGAGTGTGTGCTTTTTTAACCGAGAGTCTTCTTTCTCAACCTGGTGCTCCTCCTATCTTCCCCGGTCATGGAGGCACCCGTTAATGTTCCGCGCCTCATCAACTTATAGATCCCCAAAGTGGTGACCCCGAGAAATTAAAAATCAGGGACCATAAGTTCATGCGTGCAAACATGGCAGAGCACATAACCAGGTATACAACACCCGGCGAGAGGACAAGCGGCCATTGAAGCCCGGACATGAGAAGAGGACGCGGCCGCGCGACTCTCGATAGCAACGTGCAACGTAGAGCCTCAAAGTGTCTCCAAGGCATCCCTGGGCGCTCCTTTGACGACAGTGCCGCGATCTTGGAGGCTGCGACAGCTCGAGCTCCGAGTACGACGACGCTGCCAACAAAACACACGTAAGTGACGAGCATACTTCTTCTCCAACAACCGACATGGCTACAACAAAATTCGACCGGCCGCGTTTCATGCGCAATGCCCTGAAAGCATGGTTTACGCAGGCAGAGTGCCTGCTGTCGTCGAGCAACGTCTCGGACGACAACGCAAAATTTAACCTCCTCGTCGGCGCGCTTGATCAGACGACAGCATTAGAGGTTATGGAGGTCATCGACCCCCGCCGCCTGAGGAGAAATATAAGTCGCTTAAGGCCGCCATTTTGGCCCGCACCATGGACTCGTCGGAGAAGATAGTATGCCAAGTACTCTCAGGTATCTTGCTAGGCGACTACAAGCCTTCACTCCTCTGGCGAAAAATGAAATCTCTCACAGGAAACTAAGTAACCGACGAGGCGCTTAAAGTGAAATCGCTCGACTCGCTTCCCCAAGCAGCTGCCATGTTTTTAAGCATTCTTAAAACTGCTTCCATGGACGAGCTCGCTGAAGCAGCCGACAAACTAGTGGAGACTGGAGGCTCGGTAATGGCCATTTCCAAGACACAATACACCCCGGCAGCCCCCGGAACCCATGATCTCCTGCAAGAGTTAGCAGCACTCAAAGCGGCAGTTGCACAGCTGACACTACATCAAGGTCAGCAAAGGGGACGCAGTCGCAATCGCTCAGAATCAGGCAGCCGACAACGAACCCGTTCGGCCACGCCAACCACCCCGGGAATCTGCTGGTACCACCGCAAATTTGGAGCGAAAGCAGAGCGCTGCACAACCCCCTGCAACTTC
>JAPYYV010003554.1:0-19791 GCA_030522625.1 Copidosoma aretas
TTATCACGCGCCGGATCGCCCCCCCCACCCCCCGCAGAAATGAGTTTTCGGCATTTTTCATCCGATTAATTAAAATCGGCCGAGAGAGCGCGGTGCGAATCGCGGATTGTATTATCATTAATACGTGGCTGTCCGTCGGGAGTAGAGCCGAGGAGGAGTCTGTATAGTGATAAAAAGAAGCAGCGGTATATAAATCTCGCTCACGGCTTCGGTGAAGGATGCACCTGCACTGTATGGTATATATAAGTACGGTATGAAGCAGAGACACTATCGGTCGGGGCTTTAATTCCGACCGCGAGAGAGAGGGCTACTACTACTCCGCCCACTTTGATGATGATGATGACGACGAGGCGCTCTCGGGGGGCGTGCGAACGAGCGACCGCGGCCGTGTGTAATTTACGTACTCGGAATAATATCAGCGCATCGCATCGAAAACTCGCCGGGATATGCATATACACACGCATGGGTATGCCGACTTATCGCGCTGCCGCGTGCGCTCTTGGGTATACATGCATGTATATACGTATGATAGGGAGAGCCGGCCTTTGCCGCGGCCGCCGACGTGTGTGTATATATAATACAGCTTGGGGGAGAAGAAGGAGTCCGCGATCGGTATATATATGCAACGCCGGCATCAGGAGCAAAGAGAGGCGGGAATACAGGGAGACAACGAGAAAAAACCGGACGATCGATTTATCGGCGCGCTCGATCGGCTCGCTCCCTCTGGCAATTGTACCGATTCGCGGAGGGGCTGGGAAGAGCCTTTGGAAAATCGGCGCCGTGACCCGCGATTTTTCACCACATAACATATGTATACCGCTGTGCGCGCATGTTTTACGACGCGGAGGCCCGGCCGATTTTCACGCTCGTCGGAGCCGCGACGACGGTCCGCGCGAGGGCCACCTGTCGTTTCCATCTTGCGCGGAATTACGCGCGGGAGATGACGGCGCGCGTGGGCTGGAAGAAAAAAAGCCGCGCGATTTGTTTCCACTCTGGTGCGGGCGGCGAGTGGGCATTTTTACGTCGGAATCGAAGAAACGGCGCGAGGCGTTCCATTTTCCGCCCGTTAAGGACGCGCGCGCGCGCGCGGTGTGCCATTATGGCCTTCGGCGGCCAGTCGACTTTTGAAACGGCTTCGCCTCCGCCGCTGCGTGGCTTTTGGTCGATCGTTTCGTAACGGCGTTTTCCCAGTACAGGTGACGATTAGCGCTGCGTAATTATACCGGGGATGTCGCTCTCTGCTCGCGCGCGCGTTTCCTCGAATCCGCGCGATAAAGTTGAACGAGCGCTTGTGCAAAATCGTGCAGGTACAACACACCTAAAGTATCTGCGCGACCGACTCTGACTGCGTAACTGTGTGTATAGGTGTATTAACAACAGGCCCGATAGGAACGGCCGACGGATCGAAAGCCGCGCGCGTGATAAAGTACGCGAGCGTTTTTTTACAGGCCGATGTAAGATGTACGTATACTTGCGTATAGAAAGCTCGGGTATCGCTTTCGCCTGCGCGCCCATTACACGCCGTACTTGCCGGTAGAGAGGCGGAAGAGAAGAGAGGCGCCGTCGAGGAGAAGCAGAGATCGGAAGGAAGGACTGTTCCGCGCAGGGGATCCTCGCGCGGGTGGTGTATATACGGGGTCCGGGGCTCCTCTTCTCCCTCGGTCCGATCGCTCGATTATTCGTGACGCGCCGCGCGCGCCGGGCCGATCGTTTCCGGTGTCGACGCCGGAAACGGCGATCGCGACGTGCGAGCCGCCCCCGCCCCCCCCCGCGCCGCCCCCCCGCCCTCCGCCCGCCCTGGTCGTGTAAGCCTTTTTGTTCTAGAGAAATGCTTTTCGTGCTTACCGGTCGTGCAGTCGGATGCGCTGCTTTCTTGCGGTTGATATTATTATTTTTTGGCGGGATGATTTCGTGGTGTATTCAGCTGGAAAAGAATCAAAGATATTGTTTCAAGAGCATTTTAGCACCAGAGTGTGAGGGTGTATGTTCCCAAAGAATATATTTCCTCCGCTCTTTTTAAAATTACCACGTTACAGATTATATCAAATCAGTAAAATTAATCACATACCTCTTTTTCCGTTTTTATTCCATACGCGTCATTTCAAACAGTTGCCACGCAACGCACTTAACCTATTTCGTGGCGCGTATCATCATCAGCAGACGCTTCCCCTCTTACTTTCCCTCGTTACTGTTCAACGATGCAAAAATAAGTAAATTTATTAATTTGCCGTTTCATGAATCGGGATTTTAAGTATTTTCCGTACCAGACGTGCTAGCAACAAAAATTATTAATTTCAATCTTCCATAAATTTCATCCTAATCACAGCCACGCCACTGGAGCTTGAACCACCGCGAATAGACTGAAGCCATTCTCCTTTTTTTGTGAACAAAACAAAAAACATTTCGACCCTACTTGCAGGAGAAAACTAAGTTGATGTGGAACGCGCACGAAATACAGTTTCAACCTGATGCTCGTGAAAACTAATTTTTACAGAAGTACAAATCTCTTGATTGCGCCGCGCGCACATGTATATTACAGCCATTGATTGCGATCTGGCAACTAATGATGCAATTTTATAGACCGTCGGAAAAACGCATATGCCCACGTATACATACTCCTCTCTTTCTCTCTCTCTCTCCCCGGCGAGCACTCATTTCAAAAACAAAAGTCACAATATCGCACGCTAATTGGCAGAGGGGAGAAAAAAATAAAATCATCCTCGCCGTGGGCTGGATCCTCCGAACGTATTATACGGTATCATCAATAACTCGGCTGGATTTATATTAATGAAGACACACCCCATCTGTATGCGCGCGTGTATGTACCCCTTGTATATACATGCGAGCACACTGCGGGACGAGTCGCCGAGCGATCGTCGCACCTGTATATACCTCATGCGCATGTGTACAGTGCACAACATAACGCGACGTCGAGCGAATATTATCGGTTCACTGCACTTTCTGCCTGTGCAAGTAGCATAGCCTTCGATTGCGCCGACGGCCGATACGCTCCGCGCGTAACTCTCTTATTAATACTACCGGGAGGATTAGAGATGCGACTGGCGTATGGTGCGCACGTGCTCCCCACGGCCGCCAACTGAATATTAATTGGATAATTTAGAATACCAGTTTGGAGCAAAAATCGGCCGCGGTATGCGTGTACAGCGTACCTATAGCGTAACGCACTGGTGGCGCGGTGGATGTATGGTATAAACTTGCGGGGGAAAAAGAAGGTGCGACGATGAGTCGATGTCCTCGGAAAAATCGGACTCTACTTCAAATGACCCGGTTAGCGCGCCGTGATTGGAAACGTTGTTGATTTTACGGGCAGGCCGATGCTGCCCATTTCCATTAGTTTTCTCGAGGGCCGTATACTAGATGGGTACTTCCGATGATCAATGCAGTTGTAGCATACCATTATGTCGTTCAACGGAACAAAAATATATCTGTGAGTGCAGATGAGTACATAGAGTCGAACTGAGAAAATCGGCTGATATTACTTGTCTTGGAAAACTCGACAGATCTGCTCCGTGATTAACCAAGTCAGGATCCTCTTATTTGTTTTCCAAAAATGGCGTCTGTATTTCCCCATTTCATGTTACGGTATTCTGTTCGGATACTCATACGAATTTTCGTATTTTAGATCGATATTATCATCAACGCAAATTTTTTGACAGTTCTCACGAATCGATGAGTTTAAACAAATTCTGCGATTTACGGAGAGGCAAAAAAAAAGGACACTGTGACAAAGTCGACGATCGAGCTGTCTCATGTGAAGCATTCTATAGCAAACGAAAACGTCACCGTCCGTCGTTCTCGCGGAGGAATTCTCGATTGTTGCAGATGAGCTACTTTGAGGGGCAAGCGTCATCCTCGACCGCGAGTTTTCACGCTGTTTCTCCGACGGTTGCGACTGTCGCTCGGGAAATTAGCATGCGCGCGTCGAAGAACCGTTAGGGCGAATGACAGGTGATCAGAGTGTGTGTTTTTTTCTCTCTCTCGCTGTATACTCGGAGAAACGCGTCGTTTCAGTCAACGCTCGTCTCAGTGCCAATGTATGCGAACATCTTTTTTTTTTTTTTTTTTCCTATTCCGAGGAGCAATAAATTTATTGAATTCGCATTGAAGTGTACTTGCGAACCGTGAGATGTTAAATGGAACGTGAGTTTTGAGTCTGCTGATGCGCCTGCGGCTACTGGCAACCGTAAAGTCGCGGCTGCATCGCGGGTTGCACACTTTCGAGGGGCACTACTATACAGCTGTTATACGTTATATACAGGTGTATATGGGCGCAGTAACGGGAATTTATATTTGAAAAATAATACGTAGCTCAATTTCCATGCTATGAATCATTTGAACAGTTCGTTCAATAATGTAAAAAAAGTAACTAAATAAATCACAAATAGCTGTGATTTTTAAACCTTATGTTTCCAAAGAGATATTACTTTGCGCATGAAATACTGTTAAACATAAAGCAGATGATTAAAATGATGAACATCATTGAAACATATCGTATTGTTAAAAAAAATGGTTTGCTCGAGAACAAAAGTATAGCTCATGCCTCGGCTCGGATACGCTGTTTTATTATTGAATTGTATTATCAATTATATTAATAGCCCGAGCAAAAAGTGATACCGCTAATTTTCTCGAAATCATTAATAGCCGCTCAAAATTCCAAGATTGCGATTGCGTATCGCCCAATAAAAGCGATTATACAATTTCACATCGAATTCAGTATGGACGAGGAGAAAACGCTCCGGGCGTCACGCAGCAGAATACGCTTACCTGCAGGCAGATGAGCGTTATTGTTTATGCTTCGACGAGAATAATAAGTTTGTTCAATAGCAACAGCTCAGAGATTTTTCACTCCACCAAAGTTGTCGGGTACGAGGCTTGTGATCGTTTTTCTTTTCTTATACCGTTACTCTGAATATCCGGAATTATATATAGCGATGCTCGCCACGCGAACAAATTAATTTCACCGTCGATTAACTTATCAGGCGATAAATGAAGCATAAACATCTTACATGTATTTTCCGCGTACCTATGTACATACATACAGATACTATACACTTTCTAATATTGTTAGGCGTACAACATCAACATCATCATCAGCTGCAGCAACAGCAGCACATAATCGGTACAAGCAGAGCCCATACATAAACACAAAACGCAGCTGTATGTATATTATGTACCCGAGAGCAAGTATACAATATATAAATATATACAGCTGATGAGGCCAACAACTGGAACGCTAGCCTTAATTGAGAAAATCGCTGAGTTTCAACGAAACTCGAAGCCCCTCGCGTGTATACGCGCCACACGGCACACATACCATCGTCACGACTGTTAACAGACGTGGAATTAAACGCTCGTGGGTATAATTAGCTCCCACGTTCGATTGCCGAGCGGTAGGGAAAAAAATTGAACAATCCATAACGACGCGAAATGTATATATGCGAAGCCGCTGCTGCTTATACTGCGACGACAAAACAAAAGACACGGATGATAGATTACACGAGATATGGATAAATAAATAAATACTCCGACCTTGCAACGGTCGTTTCGCAATAATGGCTCTTGGCTGCTATAATATTGACGATCGAGGTACGGTTAAAAGTTATTCCCTTTTCGTGTGTGAAACATCGCGGCAGCAGCGTAAATAAAACTAGCCGACTTGAAATTCAGTATTACACCAACCCCCCCGTTCCGAGCTGCTGTTCTTTCGTACCCCCTCGAAGGGGTCAACTGCTGCCCGAAACTCCCGTGCACGGGTAATTACTTATATGTATATATATATATATATATATATGTGCATTCACGCGTGCGCGTAATTTGATACACACGCGCGCACTAATATATACTCTCGCGCGCGTATGCTCCCTCTCCTCGCTTGATAAGCCAAAGATAGCGCGCACCTTGCAGGAGCCGTACACACAGACGCGAGGCGAAGAAAGTAGTATGATGTATATAGCCTCGGCTGGGGGGGGGAGGGGCTGTCGTAGCATACAGTCGCGCGAAACGCGCAGTATGGTCGCAGACGGTCACGTTGTAAGGTGGTAACGGTCAATGGCGGCCCCTCGTGCGTGACGGGGCTGTGTATGTGTGTATGTATATCAAGTGTAGCGAAAGAAATCGTTTCCCCCCGAAAAACGCAGGCCTCTATCCACGAACGATCGCGCAGTTACGCCGTGGGCTGACGGCCGATCCGCTCCCGTGGGGCGTTTCGCTCGCCGCGCCATTGTTCGTTTTTGATCTCAAGAATGTTTCTCGCCGTCCCGGCGCGCGTCCGTGTGCAGTGAGAATTCGGATGTATTGCAAACAACCACGGGGAGCAGCTCTGCTGGTCGATGCTTCGAGGTGAACAAGAGCCCCCACCCCCGAGAGCCGATCGTTCTCGACGGAGCGCGAATTAAAAACTGTCCGTACCTCGGGAAGAAAAATCGTACGGTGCTCCGCGCACTCGCCTCTATCTGGTCCATACGCTTTCGCGATGATGGGCCGCCGCCGCCGTGGTGCCGCGCTGAGATTAGCTGCCGGCGGCGGCCGATCGGAGCCGAGGGTTCACCGAAATCGGATGGCGGTCGTGTGCTGCTGTTAAATCTTCGCCCGTGAAACATTGTTCGCACCGTTGATGAGAATCGGCACTGTTGCAGCATCTGTTTCTCCCGGCTGTTTGGGAAACATTTCTGACGAACAGTATTGTGGTTTTGAAAAATTCGAAGCCTACACATCGCCCACAATAGCGGAGCGCGAACTGAATTTGGTCCGTTGATTTGGCGGGGAGATCGATCGTCGGTGCGGGGGGGCTCTCGTCCATTGGCTATTAGACTGCAGTATTCTGAAGGAAAAGCCAATAGTCGTGTATAATTGAAGGGAATCTTTTTCTCGATCGTGTCGCCGATGATCGTTACGCGATTCCGTTTTCCACGTATAATACACTTACTCGAGTAGACATCACGAGTGGGCCGCGCTCAGCCGTAACAGATTAAGATTGTTTTCGTCCGATCGCGCGTATATATCGGCCCGATGAATTCCTCAGATAGTACGTATTTCAATAAACAAGGGGACCCCGGTTCACAGAAATTCGCTCGCGCTCCGAGATAGTACGGATGATCGAAACGCGGCCGATCGATCACGGGTTCAATTGTTGGGAATATATTTTTCTCCTTTTTTTTTTTTCTTTGATTGCCGTTCGTCGCCGGAATAAAAAAAAAAAAAAAAAAAAAAAAAAAAAGAAAGCGTACCGATAAGAATCGTTCATCACGTTTAAAAACGAGCATCAGCGATGCTGCACGGGGAATAACTCCATGTTATTAGCGGCGACAGATTGAGAGAGAAAACTAACCACCGCGCGATATAATAGTAACAATAATAGCATCGAGTCTCCTGTGTGACACAACATTGTTCTGTTGACATTGGCAGCAGCGCGTCAAACTACCAGTGCTCCAGATAATAGTATATACGTATAACATTACACCCTTCCAGTAGACGTTGGATATCAAAAATGGTCTTCAACTTCCGACGGATTTTCGGCGTTTCACGGTGAGACAAACACTTTGCTGTTTTTTACCCGATGCCTGCCTCGCGATGCTCCTTTTTTCGCGGTAGGACGGCTAGAGCCGGTCTTGTATATACATACATATAGCCGTCGCGCGAGCGATCGATCGCCGACCGACCTTCCCTTCTCGGAGAGGAAAAATGGTGACGACGACCGTAGTAGTGGTTATAGTAGAGTCGTAGAAAAAGTCGCTGAGCCGTTCGTTTCTTTTTTTTTCCCCGTCTCTTTTCAACCGGCATTTGTGTGTTCGACGACAGCAACAACAACAGTAAGTACCTGTGCCGTTAGTTGATTTTCGCGTTCTCCGATACTCGGGCTCGAAAAGTGCGGGTGACCACTGCCTTTTTGTTTTTTTTTTACTCCACAGTGCGGCTGTTTTTTATCGCTCGACGATGAAAGCTTTTTTGGTTTTGTTTTTGAGAAACGTGTAGGCTACTATAACGTACAGCACAAAGTACATCAGATGTTCGATCAAAATACTAATTAACAGGTGTCTGCAGAATAGAACAAAACATCGATTTGGATTAACAGAAAAGCCGTTGGATTAATTGAAACGAAAACGCCCGTCTTGGTGAAATTTCAATCGACGCGAGAGTAAGTTGCCTAGATTTCTCTCCAATCCAAATATTTCGATTGTTTCCTCGACTTCGGGGCTCAGCGGGTGTATTATACACAACAAGCACACACTAGCCCGCGGGGCTCGCGTGCTCAGCTATCGTAGCTATATACGTACTCTCGAATAAGCGATGTATGTAGCAGCTATATTATGTATGCTAGAGTCAGTGGTATAGAGAATATAAGGTAGACAACACGAGGAGGAGCTAGGGAGAGAAGGATGTAAACACGAAAGACCGGTAAAACGACAGATGTACACCGCTTATATGTGTTGTACACACGTGCGTTAGAATCGGCTTTAAATTTTAAGTGTATTAGGTATATAGGTACGAGATTCCCCTGGTTACTGTAAATTTATGTGTGTCTGTGCTCTATGTTATACTGCCTGTGCGCGCTTCCATTCGAGCGTAACAAACCGTTTTTGGTCGCGTCTGAGAATATGCTCTTGTACTTATTGACTGCTACAGTAAGTAATACGTGAAATCTTCGGGAATCTTTTACTTTCGAACAATACGTATGTCTTTGCATTTTTTTAATATTACAATAGAAATGTAAAAACTGGAGTAGTCAACTGATTTGGAAATTTATGTGTGAAATTACGATGACGACCTGTACTATACTTTTATTATCACTTCCACGTGAAGCTAACTTAACCGTGCATGGCTTCTAATTTTTAGAAAATGCGGGATGCTCGTTTTACCGTTAGTCTGAGTGTGAATCATGGATGTTTTAACTGGTACGCAGAGCACTTAATTCTGTTCACTCAAAACAATGTTTCTGCCATGTTGTCATCGTCCGTTGCTATTTTAAATGAAAATAAAGTATCGATTCTTTTTTCTCTACTCAATTGAGAGCGTAATTCATTTCCCAAGAAGCACTTGAGTCAAATATAATCGTCTTTTAAGGAAACAATACGAGTTTTCAACAATACAAGATAAGTGTACTGACGCAATAGCAATACCCAGATGTGATGGATAATTTTAAATGTGACTAAAAAATTTTCCCACTGTCTTACTATACGCGTATTCAGGATTCAATTACATGACTATGCAGCTGAATTAAGTAGTCGCAATTATACATATTTCATTCACCAAGAATTAAAATTGAAAAATGATCGGTGATAAAAATATTAAAATTAAGCTTTTATAATCGTGTCGATTGAAAATGTATCGTTTCACTCTGTTATTTTCCACAAATCGTAACAGCAGATCAACTTGATTGACACAGAAAAGCGACTCCCGCATTTTTCTCTCGAGACCATGAAGAGAGTATATAGCATTCAGGTTAACACGACAGAGATAACAGGTGTTGAATTTGCTTATCGCCGTTTCTGCATTTTTATCTTGCGAGTGGCGGCAGGGACAGATTCTGCGCAATATCGCCGACTCTGTGCTTACGGTCTCCTCTTTTGTTTATTTTATTTATCTAATTGTGCGTGTGTACCCTTTTTAAAAAAAATTTTCGAGACTCGAGAAAAACGTCGCGAGATAAGAATACAAATTCTCGAAGTAGCACAAACAAAAAGCATCCTACGCCAGTTAAAAATCCAATTCGATGACGACTTCGATTTTAGTTCAACTGCATGCAGTAAAAGCAAGCCCGCCTAACGATCGGAAAACAAATCAATCGATCAGATTCCACGGTATCTCGGCCCTCGACACGAGCACACAAGTACAATATACATCCAGCGCACGCACATCGTTTCCGATTAAATCGGCCGATCGCTCCGCCCCCCCCCCCCCTTCCTCCTACACCGTCTCTTTCGCTCCCGGCAGTGAAAAAAAAGTCAGCGGTACATACAACCATGATGGACATCGGTACCTCATTGCATTTGGTTCACGCTCGAGCGCTGGGCGAAATACGTGTACTTCGCGTTTCTTATACGACAGAGTATTATCCTTCGGCCAACGGTATAATGGGCTGCATGTATATAGCTTGATCGAGATTCTGTGACGGACAGAATAGATTTGTGGACGTTTTTTTATCGATTCGTGGAAAACAAAATCGTACGATGTGCACCAAATTATTTGGCTGATCATGAAACGAAACAAAAATGTAAAATTAAATTCAAACATTCACGTGCAGGAGCTCTTCGTTACCTGCAGAGCACCTCATTCCGAGTAGCGTCAACCTTGTGACGGTGAGTCATTGAAAGAAGTTTTCTCACAGTTGCCTCTAACATTTGTTGATAATCAACTACTTCAATTAATGAAATTCGAAAACTTGTGATAAATACCTTGAATCGAATGTTTTTTGATGAATCATTTATTCAAAGTTTAAAAAAAAGTCTAGCTCATATATATGTAGAGAACAACAACCCGCATCTTTCTATAAGATTTGAAGGTGATAATTACGATTCATACTTTTCTAGGCTGGATATTGATTGCTTTTTAAGTATAAATCGCAATGTCTGGTTAAAAAAAATAACTGAAATTGGTGGAAACAGTCGTGTCGTAGCGCAGAACAATTAAACTTTTCCCAAGGCCTCATTGCAAGTTTGTGAAGCTATCAGTATGCACCAATATTTTATTGTTAATTAATTACAGAGGAGAACTTTGTCTCCAGAACTTGATTAAAAAAAAAGAGTATGTGATAGTATTTGAATCTACTAAAACTTTAAGCAATAACGTGCCTAAAAAAGTTTTTTCAAAAGTTTCAGATCAATTTTAAAAGTTGATGGCATCAATTTTGGGGTGAATACTTTTACCGAAGGGAAATCCTTATGAAAAACTGAACAATTTTTATTGCAATTAATCCGCAAAGTAGTATTAACTGAAAAAAAGGAGAATGTCACAAGTACATTTCAGAAAATGGTATATAGTTGTAATAAAGTGGTCTTATTATTTTTAGTCTGAATATCATCGTGTGTACATAGATAATTAATCCATAAAAATGAATAATGTGTAAAATATTTAATCAAATTATCAGAGTCGTATGATCAATAGGACAGGTATTTGAGCTCGTTAACTTGTTTACTGGAATTTTTACTGATATTGTTATCTTCCTACATATCTATCTACGTCTTCTTCTTCAATTGTTATTTTTAATCGTGGATTCCGCTCATAGTTGTTCTTTCAAGCTCTTGTATATAGTAGATGCCTTGACTTTTTTTTTCTTTTGAACGTCTTGGATTCCTCGACCACGGCTATCTTCCAGCTTTTGACGTAATAAAGAAAGCTTGATCTTCCTGTCGAACTTAATACTGCATCAAAATTTCTCTCGGTAATCCGAGCTCAAAAAACTGGATGTGTAGGTCTATTAGAAAAAAAAAATAATGTTCCTATATCAAAATCAATGATATTGAATCTACTCAATCACGTCTTCAACAGATCGAATAAAGTTTTGAGAATCAATCGTATCCCTCAACTACAGTTGAACAACTCGCCTAATTTGTATCTGATTATTTGAAAATGAGTAGAACTAATTATTTTGCCCAAAAAAAAAGTACATTTCGCTTCATTATGAACAATTGGCTGCCGAATGCGGGCAAGAAACTCACGTTGCAAAAAAACGCCACCCAAGTCCTGCCTGTCCTCATACCCCATGCACAGCGACTACCGTACCCTGCCGCATGCTGCAGGTAACGCGTAACGCACATATTATTCCACACATGTATTATACGAACACACGCGTATACGCCGCCCCCGCGAACGCGTAATCGTCCGGAAAAGCAGAGCCGGTTACACATATATACACGACGGCGCAGGTGTCCACTGCTCCTGGATGCATTACAATACAAAAAACGTAAAAGCGTAACGAAGGCGTTGCTGCGCTGTGCTCCGGAAGACCGTACATTCGCGAAACGAACGGCAGCCTCGTGCTTCCATACCTTCTGGTACTTACACGAATATAGTTTAACTCACGTATACGTTTCCTTGGCATGCGCTACGTCCTGTATATATAACGTACAATATAAGTACCGGCAGTGCCATGGGCGCGCACAGCTGTTTCGCTTCATTTCGCCCGCGTACTTGGGCCGGGGCGCGTGGTCACGTGTTGCTCGATCGGTGATTGTCCGTGCCGGTATGCTGTACACGATCTACACTGGCTCGTATACAATACTTTTACGCCCTGCGGAGCTGTAACTGTATAGGTGTACATAGGTATAATGTTGTGTACTATATACATCTATGCGCGAGAGTATGCCGATCGATTCGAAAATCGGCTTTCTTCCCGTCGCATATGTGTATATATATATATACGTGTTTCGACGTTGTGGACGTAGCGATTCGCGTACTGCCGACACGCATCGCGGGTTCTGGATCTATGTATTCGTAGCCCAGATAGATGGACAGATATTATTCGCGGACGCGCGTGTGTGCTATTATTACGTGAATCGGGGCTCGGGGCATACATGCTTATATCTATATAGGTACGCGCATGTTCGCAAACTATATATATATATACATGCTTGTGTCGTCGTTGTTGTATATACGAGTCGATTATCATGCAAATGGACGAGGAACTGCGTGCCATTTATCGCGGATTTTAATTGTGTCGGATTGTACTTTCTTTTTCTTTTTTTCTTCCATCTTTGCGATATCTGCACTATCGGACTGCTCGTCTCGAGCCGATGGAGATCCTTCGTTTGGTTGGGCCGATAATACGTGGGGTGATGCTACAAGTGTATAGTAGCGGGAGACGTAGACAAAAATATCGAAAAAAACGTAACAGGTGATTTCTGTTGTCGAGTGGATGTTAATGTGGCACGCATGCATCAATACACAGAGATGTAAAGATTTTATCATCGCATCCGATGTCTCGGAGAGACGCAGATCGTGTGCAAAAAAAAATTGTAATTCTTTTTATGCTGCAAAATATTGCGTACACTCGTTCGAGCGGCACAAGGAAGCGATTCAACGCACTTCCTCCTTCGCCCGTTTTATGTTTGAATACAATATTATAATCATGCATCTTGCTCGGCTGGCCTCACTTTGTTTCCTCGCGCATATATATATGTAGTGCACGTGGCTCATTCAACCGCGACTTCGCGACGAGCGCGGGTCGACGTATCCCCATTGAACATCCTCTTCCGTGCGGACGCATCGTACATTACGCGCTGTTTAAAAAGTTGGCAAGAAATACTTCAATGATACGCTGGAAGTTACTCTTGACAAATTGATGGTATTTTTTAATGTCTCGTAAGTTAGTGCATGGTGGGGTCATGATGCATAAAACAAGATCATTAACCGGTGAGCTTGTCCGTCCGCCTTTCACGGACTCTCTTTCGTTGTGACACGATTTTTGTGTCGATTCACATGGAGAATCCTATAATTGGTTTTTTCTCCTACACGCTTCTTCATCCATTAATATACATCACCGATCGTCATCCACCAGTGCAAGTCAAAATCAATAAACGAGAGTGGCTGCGCTCACGACAGTGGGCTATAAAAATTGAGATACCGAAGATTTGCATATAGTACGTGTCTGGTCGTCATTGAATTTGAAATTCAATTTAATTAAATTTTTCCACAACACCGGCCGATCAGGTGCACAAGCAACAACGGCGATAAATCAAACGCGCGGCATTAGCCTATATACACTGCAATGTCGGAACCGACATGCTTTCTGCGCCGGGGAAACAGGTTATCCCGCGGCCGCGAGATGTAATTTGATAGGTGACGAAAGTGAGAAATCGTCATTGCCACATCCTTTCAGAAACTTGATATCCGATACAGCTTAATGCAACGCGCAAGATACAACGTATGCGTGTATACAAATGCGCGCGTGACTGTTACGCCGAGGGAAATTTATCAAGAGAATCGAGAGAAAATTGAAATTTATTATTTATTGGGAAAAAAGTAAAAAGTTTATTCCTCCCCAAAGATGATCGCTGCCAAGCTCGAAGAATCGTCACTCACATAGTTATATTGTACGTGATGCGTATTAAAAACAGCTCAAGTCCAACGGTGTGGAACTGCTGCTGCTTTATATTGTATATGCATATGTATACAACGATAAATGCGCGTGGAAGATTACTGTACATACAGCACCGGCGGGGGGACGAAGGCGAAGGAAAATTTCAAAGGAGCTCATTGTTCGGCGAGAGAGAGAGGGAGGGGGGGGGGGGAATCAGCGAACAGAAGATAGCAAAAGTGACGGATGAATGGGCCCTATGGCACTCTGATCGTTTGACGGGTAACTGTATATATATATAAATATACATGTAACGCTTCTCTCGCGCGGATATACGCCAATTGAATAATTCTCCGCGATCCCTCCACCGACTCCTCGCGCCGTTGTTGCATAACTCCGCGGCGGACGCGAGAGTAAGATCCCCGGCTCAATTCTTATTCTGAGGTGTGTATATAGTACTGTTGGATCGGTTCGTTCGATTTGAAATAGCCGCGTGCTATTCCGCTCGCGCGATTTTATAACAATCCCTCGGTTATGGAGATCCAACGACGCTGGTTGCGCGGGACACTGAAAAATGATCGTTGGCACCGCTATTCCTCCGATTCTTTTGATCTCCCCTGCAGAATAAGGGTCCTAAATCTTCCCCCGTGTATGCACGCGCGCTGCAGATGTTGGCGTGCCCTCCTCCTCCTCCGGGGAGTGCGAGAGAGAGAGGAACCGTGTGTATGAGAGGTAGCGTTTCGCCAAACAACTTCCACGACCGGCAGCGGTTCGAAACGAGGCGACACGTATACTTACCGGTATACCTGCGGCCCGATGCTCCGAGTGCCGGCGAACACGGCCGAGCTGCTCCAGGTATTTACCTGCACCCTGCAGGTGTGTGTAGGTATCATACATAAGTACTCTGTGTATACGTGCGCGGAAGCGAGAGGAGGAAAGCGCGAGCGCCCGCGGAGAAGTGGAGGCCCCCGTTATACCGACTTACCAACCGACACTCGCTCCGCTGCCAGTCGAGTGCCGACAGTTCGCCGGGACGGGCCGTGTTCGCTCGTCGCGTGTATACAGCCCCCCTCCCCCCCCTTGCTGCACGATCTCTCCTCATCCGTCCTCCTTCCCCGCGTGTACAACACGCTCCTCGTACATACTTATACTCGACTCCGAAAAGTTTCCTACGCGCAATCACGGTTCCTTTTGTTGTACTCTGCAATACTTGCTCCCCTTCGCATTGTACGTATATACACACCGTTCGGGAGTCCGTGCGGAAGCAGCTGATCTTCCCCCTGCCACCTTGCCCGCAACGGATGAGACGAGAGAGAGAGAGAGAGGAGTTACGGTGTTTTCGTATTTTACGTATATAATATATACGTGTCTCTCCGTATGTGGCGGGATTATAAACAGGGAGCTCCGGTGCAGCTCGGGAAGAGGAGGACGATGTGAGAGCGGCCGATCGTTTTGGTGATCCCTTGGACCCTGGGAGTGCGGACCAGTTTATATATATTTTGTGCAAAGTGGGGCGACTGTTGACGCTTGTTGTTGCCGATGGTGTACTCGATTTATTACAGTTGTGCGGGTACCTATCGCTGGCTCCCTTTGCCGCGCATCGTGCAGGATTTGTAACATTCAGTCGTTGGTGTTGATGTCGTGACATTGGAGAAATAGGCTCGATTTAGAGGTGAGTAACGTTGAGGTAGTTTTCTTTTCTTTCGTCGTATCCTTCGTTCGGATAAGAGCTGGGACGCTCCGGGCGGGGATGTGGCGATCTGGGAGGGGGAGGATGGTTTGCGTTGCATTCCAATTGTTAATTACCGACCTTGGGGTCTTCACGCGGTCAACAGCCCGCAATCATTTATTGAAATAGCATTTTTTTTTTTTGCTTAATTGTAACAGTTTCGATCTATGATACGATTTTTAATGGGGAATTAAAAATTTGGAGTTTTCAACTGTTCACGGTGGACGGATGGTTTTTCTTGTATCTATATTTTTAGACAATTCTTGTCCTTGCGTGAGCAAAAAAGTTCTCCAAGATTTAAAAATAAAAATTTTGAATACAATAGATGACCTGAGAAACATCTCCAAATTCATCGGTAAGGTTCTGCGAGTTGAGTACGAAAATGCAGTATATATACGTATGGTATATATATCCCTCTCATCTCTTCTCCCCTTCTCGATACTATAGTACTGTCCGGCTGGTGGTTCGAACAAATGTTGAAAATGTGTTGGTTTATTAACTCAATCTTCTGTGAAAAAGCGGCTATAACCGGATCATTAATTTTTGAGGGAAAAAGCTTTTATCTTTAGTACTCATTTATCCAAACAATTATATGTTAAACACGAAGCAGACGTCAGACAATTTTATTTGTAATTATACTGCTTTTAGTACTTCCCCATTACGTGCGACCGTGCAGACAGAACTTTTCAACCAAATTCAAACAAGAGGTTTTTATTATCAAAAAAATTCCATAAGGATTTAAATTTTTCGTTCTTGCAACGGCTTACCATCCCGAGCCAAGGACAAATGGGAATGAACCGCGATAGAAAAAAAAAAAAAAAAGGAACGTCTGACACTACTGCTATATTTAAATCAGGCAAACAGCCATTCAAAAGCACAAAATCATTATCACGCCTTTACGTCGGATTGAACGCTATTGTTTACATCGTTTCTTTTCCTCAGCATCGATACGCTTTACCGACGAATCGAGTACTCCATTAAACGGTACACGGTCGTAGCCTAATCACTCCGAATTGGTAGTAATCAAACTACTCGGCTAGCGGATTCTTAAATCCTTCGCAACCGCAGCTATCTTATCGAGCAATTTTCTAATTGAATCCGAATCTTAGCTCTGCCTCTCGGAGAGGTGGAGGGGGAGTGAAACACACGGGCGCAGTACTAGCCCAATGTTCACTTTTGGCTGCAGATAGAAACACGAAATCTTATCAGGTTGTCTTATCGTTGTGGGTCACAGACAATTTTAGTCAGACCATATTCCTTGTATCACACTAAATACCTGACGCGGTTAACTCGAACTTACATATATTATATACACTATATACATACATAATTATATTATCAACACAATTATCGTTTTGTTATAATTACACTTCAACTATAGGTGAGGCAACTTTACTTTTTCTTTTTACTGTTTTAAAAGACATAATGCGCGTGCCTATGAAGCATTTTAAGCAACAAATCGTCTAGAAATGTTTCTCAATTTTTCTGAAGCGTTTTAAAATCTGAAAGAAACTTATGAATCATAACAAGCCCAATCAGGCTAACTGTACAATTACTGCACCGCTTCATTAGAGAGTCCAGCGAAATTACGGTTCTTAAGGGGCTCAAAAGGCTGAAAATGATCCGACACCACATCGTACAATAAAAGTTTGAAAAGCGCGACATAATGTACGCATGAAGTCCTTATCACTCCGAAATGACGCGACGTAAAACATTGTCGGAGTTATTTGCTATGCACATTAACGTACGAGTATAATTTATTTCAGCCTTTTATGCTCAAAATTTTAGAGAGCAATGAGGTAAGCACGTAGTTTTTTTCGTGTTCGTGCACGTATCTTTACGGTGAGACTCGTCATTAGCTTTATCAAGAGACAAATTGATAGGTTCGTTAGAAAAAAACTATTAACTACCTTCGTGTGCGGGGCACTATACTTTTCTTTAAAAGTTTACATAGATTACTAATAGTTGTTCAGAGATGTATATTTTACGTGAACTGCATCTAAAATATGTGTAAACAAAAAGTGTTATTTCTCAATACGTTTTATATAAATACAAAAAAAAACAGTTAGAAACAACAATGACAGTTTTTTTCATATCGCACGCAGGTGTATATCGCTCGTTGCGAGACACGCAGCAGCGCACCGTATTATTTTCCGCTCGCAGTTTTGCTCCTTCTTGAGACCCTTTTCTTAATCTCAATCTAGCCTCTCTGGTAATTGTAAAGCCTTGAAACACATGTACGTGTATACGAGCCAGCAGTTGAAATTAACAATATTATTTTAACGGTAAATACGGCGCGAACGTGTTGAAAAGGTGAGATCGCGATAAAGACATTATATATTAATTATCTTTCGGACGACCAACAGTGACGATCCTGAGTCACAGTTAATAATAAAACAAATTCTTGCGAGCAAAGTGCAGTTATCGATATAGGACGATAATATTATCGGGGGTCGTAAAGTTTTTATACTATTTCACCTGTAATACAGCGACGATTTCACCTTTTCGAAAATTAGTAATCTATATTGTTTTCAAGTTTTTCCGGAGGGTAGAATCAATCGTAAAAGTACCTGCGCCTCCGTGCGCTCACAATTACTATCAGCCAAGCCGTAAATTAGCTCGCATTTTCCCTCTCGGACAATCGCGCTCCGCTCGACGAGAGAAAAAAACACAACGCCAGAAGAATCGAAAAAAACACAAGAAGGAATACACATAACACGCCGCACGGCGACGACGACGTAAACGCGATGCCGATAAGATTCTGCGCCTCATAGCTACCGCGCGTCCTTTCGTTTTCCACAGCAATCGATTGTTATCGCTGGATTGATCGATCAGCTCGCGGTTCCGTGATACGCGCGCCACCGTCTCATATTATACTTATCCAACGCTGTTTGCATGCACGTGTATATATATATTATATCGTTGCACATAATATCGTTACCATTCTATTATATACACGGCTTCATCGCCACGAACGCGAATTGTTTTTGTTTCCACCCCCCGTACATCCACCTTAGCATAATCCGTTTCGTCGCAGCGGATATAATACTACTGCGTCATCCGTATTTTTAATCGGCTGGCATTGATATTTTTTTCCTCGTTGCACTGGTGTACAACAACTCGAGCTGGCGTCCCGTGGAATTTAATTTGGATTTCGGCTCAATGCGTCCGATGAGTCATGATTCCCAATCCCAACTAGATTTTCAATTATCCGTGACTGGAGAAAAAAAACACTGCGCAAAGTAAAATTTATTTCTCCACCGCTGCCTGCGCGTATTATAATCATACGTCTTTTGAAAATAGATCTATCCAATCCTGGATTTATACCCGCAAACGCGTATTTTTTGTATGTAACGTACGTTCAATACGCACACGCACCCGCGTGCATTAGAATTTCAAAACGAGTCGCCGCCGCCGCCGCGTTTGAGCTACTTAACTCTGATACAGGAGCGGAAGGAGCCGATTCGTCAAACGGATTATGCAACGATTTTTTTATCAAACCCTCGAGGTTAATGATCCACATCTCGGGCGGAAAGTGTGTTGGAATCACCATAATCCGACGACGCGGGGGGGGGGAAACATGATAATGAAATTGTGCGTGTGCACTGAGAGAGACCGACTCGCTTTCGACTCTTGGGTTCAATAAGCCTGCATGCAGCGTCCTATGCATTTTACAGTTATCTCTCGTACAGGGATGATAATTAAAAAAGTATCAGCTGCTGATGCCCGAACGCACGCGAGCGAGAGAAAAATCGCGATCCAGGGAGGATCATTGTTCGAAGTTATTCATCGCTGCATCGCGCAACGGCCGGCCCGCCCGATCTCAGGAGTTGAAAGCCTTGGATCTAATGTAACATGCCATGCATGCCATACATGCCGGACGGAAACACAATATATATCTACAGGCGGCATAAAATCTGCATCTATAAAAACATAACAGCGTTATGTTGCATTGCTGTTGTTCTCCGCAGCCGATGCTCACGTGCAGTGGTATGCGATCATCACAATGTGCATATATATATATATATAT
>JAPYYV010003555.1:0-29694 GCA_030522625.1 Copidosoma aretas
GTTGAGAAGATGTAAATTGAAAAGTTTTTTTTCCAAAAAATAAAGAAATGCAAGAACATTCTGTTGAAACAATCATTTCGTATCTATTGTGAAATGGTTGTCAAAAATAAAGAAAAAAGCACATTACCTAACAAAATGTGTCGAATAGGGGGTACTTTACCTCATGTCATCCATAAAAATGTCTGAAATTTCAAGCATTGGAAGAAAAATTTACAAATTTTCTATGGTACATATTTTTTTTGTAAAACATTGATTGGGTTTTATAAAAAAAGTGTTCTAATTTTAAGTTAAAATATTTTAATAAAGAAAAAATGAGAGTAGCTATTTTGTGCATCGTACGCACTTTGCCACGTGTTTGTGTGACGCTATCGTAAAAAACGTTTTAATAAGACGGGATTTATATGAATTTTGAATTACCGATTTATTCTATAAAAAGATTTAATCCTAGAAAAATCAAATGGCATGATTAGCAAGCAATAGAAAACATTCACTGCTGATGTAAAATTCCAAATTTTTCATCGTAACATTAAATTTTTTTTGGATTTTAAAAAATGACCTTCATAATTGAATATTTGCATTACAGATCAGTTTGCTATATTTTATATGTAGTTCACTGCGTAAAAATAACACTTGGGGAAGCGTGATCTTGTTTTACTGAATCTCCTTTCAACTCCTGAAAAAAACATTGAAACCTATGATAGCAGTATACATGTATATATATACACATACATGTACAACTTGTACAAGGAAATCCAATCCAAATTCGACTTTACACGTCATAAAAAAAAAATTAAAATTTATTTTGAGGCATGCCTCTGAAATAAATTTTTTCCTGTTCTGTACATTCTCAGAAATAAAGGAAAAATTGTGTCAAAGTATTCAATACAAAGTTCCACAAAAACGAAGACACCACTTGAAATGGAAGCAACTTCAATTGTAACTTACATTAAAGGGGGTATGTGGGGGAAATTTGAAAGACTTTAAGGATTATTTTGATCCATTATGTAAGTCTGAATCAATAAAAATGACATTTTCTACATATATATGATTCATTATGATTACCTTAACTTGATGCAAAAAACAAAGTGTATGTAAATCGATAAGATTGTTTGTAGCTATTATATCTTGATATTTTAACTGTTGATTAAATAATTATTTATTCGAATCAATCGTTGAAAGACAAATGTATTTTTATTTTAATAAGCGCTTAACTATTTTATTTTGAATCAATGAAAATCTGTCATTATTTAAAAGTCTATTAAACTAAAGAGTAATTTTTATAACCTACAAACTTTTATTTTAATTACGTTTTTTTAAATAATCAGTTAGTTGATTCTGATAATAAAACGAAAAGTGGTAAGAACAGTTGTTTATAACAAAAACATATAAACACATAATTTGAAGGTTTTTTTTATTACATGTACATACATGTAAAAAAAAAAAGAATACAGTCAAATTGATCCTAGAAGAATTCAGATCTCTAATAACTTTTGAATCAGACAAGTTAATTGTTGACCAACGACGCGACGCGACCTTTTATTGGTGGAAACTGTATCCACTACTCTCAATTTCATCGACTGGCATAATAAGCAGGTGAGTGAAGTAAAATACCAGTAACTAACATCGTGTGTTATTTGTCATACACAACTTTTCTTATCATATTTCGTTTGATTATTAGAATGAATTTACTGACTATTTAAAAAAAAGTAATGAAAATGAAAGGTTATAGGAAAAAAATTACTCTTTAGTTCAAAAGTAAAATGATAATAATTCTAAGTTGTTTTTTAAATAAACTATTAATGTGCTTATCAAAAATGATTGATTTGAATAAATAATATATTAGTACTAAAAAAATTTGTGAGACATAAAAAGATTGATTTTTGTTTTTATTCCTTAAATCAGTTGTACTCAATTTCAAAGATCGATAAATGACATTACAAGCGAAATACACCATTCATTTCATCGAACTTTTTCAACAAATGAAACCGACAATATTTGGTTGTAGTAGTTTTTAAATGCGTGAATGACGAATCCATTATCATAGTTTCGAAATTTAAACAAATGTAGCCGACTGAAATTGAATAATGTTTTACGAATCGGTAATAATCCCTACATAGGAGCTTTTGAGATAGCTTATCATGAATCCAATATTAGAATTTAGAAATTCAACATGTTAATTTCAATGTGAAGGAGCAAAATTAAATCAATAATTATATTGCATATTCTTTTTATAATTACTTGTAAAATATATTGTTTGTACCTCGGGTGTTTTTAAGTGATTGCTGCGTCTTTAGATAATTATAAATTTGTACTTTCTGATTTTTGTACCTCTACTAAGTTTCATCACCCAAATACCGTTCAAGTGAAAACCGTAGCAACTGTCCAAGCACCACTCACGTATCGTCGAATTACTGCTCAAGTACGGCTCATGTACGTGTCAAGTACCAGGAAGTTCCGCACAAGTTCCGCTCAAATAAGTATCAGAGTACCCCCTATGTTTTGTCCAAGTATGTCTCAAGTTCCCGCCAAGTCCCAACTGATCACCGCTTAAATACCACTGAAGTACCTTTCAAGTTTGGTTTTGGTACCAGTGGTACCACTCAAAAACTACCGAAGTCTCCACTAGAACCAGCCAAGACTAGCTCAAGTTTCCTGCAGGAGAGCGCTGAGCATCGCTTTCAAGAACATAGTAATTTTTATTTTTGTATCACAAAAATATTGAATTTCTCAATTAAATAATTGTAATTAAAATTTAATTGATTGGTATTCCAATTAACAATTAAGGTAGTTGTTTCCCAATATGTAGGTATACATGAGAAAAGTTATATCCTTCAATGAAATAGCCTACAATCATTTTTATATTAATATGTGATACTGGTAGATATACAAGGTACATCGTAGATTTTTTTCAAATTTATTCCTAATTTATCGACTGAGCTATCACGTAAATAAAAAAAAATCAGCTTTTGTATTTAAAAATTTTCAATGATAATCCGATTTTCATAAGCAAAGGCTAGTTTTGTTCTTCAGTGAAATACCTACGAATTCACAATCTCTGATTCGTTAAAGAAAGTCGTATATATTGTTAAAAATGGAGTTGTTTAGAATATTTTCTGGATTTCCATAAACAAATGAGTTTTTAACAAAAAATACGATTATTTTTTGCAAATCGGCGATGGTGAATTTGTAGGTATTTCACTGAAGAAGAAAACTAGCCTTTGTTCATGAAAATCGGATACAAAAACTGATTTTTTTAAATTTTATTTACGCGATAGCTCCATCAATAAGTTAGGAAAAATTTTAAAAAAATTTAAGATGTACCTTGTACATCTACCAGTATGACACATTGATATAAAAATGATTGAATGCTATTTTATTAAAAGATATACTTATATATTGGGAAACAACTACCTTAAATATTCATGATTAAAAGTTTAATTTTTTAGTTTAAAATACGTCATAAACAAAATTTTTTTCGTGTATTTGCTTTGTTCTCGAAATTTGAAAGACCAGTGCGTCTTTCGTAGGGTTTCATTACATTCAATATCTGATTTAAATCGTTAAAAATCATATTTAATTCTGAATTGAATCGCACTTCAATCGACAATTCTTGAATGAATTTCAATATTTAGTGTTCAGTAGAAAAATTCTAGAAGTTGATCAGTGTTATTATAAAAGTTGTTTATTAAAATTTTTGTTATATGACTTTCAATATTCTTGGTTTTACTCAGTAGGGCTCTATAATTTTAATTTCTTTAATAAATAGTCTTTCGATTGTCCACTCTGTTGTTACTGGTTACGTTTGTACCTGCAGATATATTTTAATTGAAGAAATAATAATCACAATGTATTTTCTTACTAGTACTCTTTGAAATAAAACAAGCGATAAATTTTTGCAAAAAGCTGAGCTTTTGCATGTAAGGCACGACTGCTAACGATTTGTAAGCCAGTTCAAAATGATTTTAGTCAATTAAAGCACTATAAAAATACTCTAAAGAAAAACTTTTAATACAAAAAAAATTTATTTTTTTTTTAGTTTTACAACTTTGGTATTTAACATTTGGACCTAAACTGTCAACCAAAAAAATTAGGTATCACAAAACGATTTTTTGGACAATTTTAAACAATTTTCGTAGTTTAAAGCGTCAGGATAAGACTGTACAGTAATACGTATTATACAAAACAGTTGTATTTGTCACGATCTACAACTTTTTTATTTAACACTTCGTTGTAAAATGTCAATTTCTTCTTGTTATGGATGAAAAATGGTTTTTGAAGTTATTTTCAGTTATTTTTGCGACCTAGAGCATTTTTCTTCCTAGGAAAAAATGTACTACATACAAAAGTTGTATTTCATTGAGATCCACAACTGTTTCTCAGAACACCCTAGCTTAAAATGTTGAAATGGAGAGTTCAACGAAAAAAGAGACTTTTTCCCCTCGAAGATCTATAGTAAAAGTGCTGGAAATTTTTTTCTCTCTGACGAAACTTCTCCGATTTTAAACCATCACGCTCTATGGTGAAGACGAAAATATCTACCAAATTTTAGGTCAATCAGATGAAAATTACTTGAGTATTAGGATCAAAATTTGTTTCATGTACCAAATAGTAATTTTATAGATTGTTACACTTTTTGCTCTAGTGAAAATATAAGGCACTCCTGTGAAGCAGTCGTACCGAAAAATTAAAGATATCAAAACTGCCTCATTAAATTTTTGAAAGTTTCACTAAGCATTAATTCTTGTACATATTGGATATTCAAAGTAAATTTTTTTTTTAAATCACTCTGCTACTTTTATTTAGATCAGTACCGGAAATCTTTTTTTACGAAATACTAAGATTCTGTTTACAGCCATCACTAATCGTAAAGTTGATTAGTGAACTACTGCAATGAGAAGGCGCTATATATTACTAGATAACAAGTTCTAGAGATAAGGTTTCCTCTTCAAAAATGTTATTAGCCGTCCATCAAGAGTTGTATTCACTATTGAAACAGTCGTCTTTTCGTATCAGCATGGATCTCACGTGGATGCTGCTTGCGATTACTTTTATTTGCTTCATAATATATAAGTTTTTAACAAGAACATACAACTATTGGAAGAAACAAAATGTGCCGTGTTTACCTAATCCATTACCAGGATTTGGACATATGTGGCCAGTTGTTTCACTGAAATGCAATCTAATGGTTTTCGCTACTGATGTATATAAAAATTCAAAAACAAGTATGGTAGGTTTTTATTTCATGCGAAAACCAGCTCTAGTTTTGTGTGAACCAGAACTTGTAAAAAGTGTTATGATAACGAACTTTTCGAGCTTCAGTGCCAACGGCATTGTGTTGAATGAAAAAGCGGATCCTGTACTGTCGAAAAATCCTTTCTTCATCGCAGATCCTCATCGCTGGAAAGCATCAAGAGCCCGTACAATAAACCACCTTTCGAGTAAAAATCTTAAATTGCTTTTTGATATTGTTAAAGATGTGTGTGCAAACATGAAAACTTATGTGGATCGTAAAATTAAAGAAAATAATGATTCGTTTGAAAGTGAATTGAAAGAATATTTTACTCGATACACTTCGGAAATAGTAGCAAATTGTGCCTTTGGAATTCAAGGACACAGTTTTGATGATAATCCAGACCCATTGGCTTTTTTCAATGTTGCTAAGACAATTTTTGAACCAACATTAATGAACGGCATAAAACAGGCTTTGACCTTCTATATGCCAGATTTAGCTGGTGTGTTGAATATAGGATTTATAGAAAAAAAGACAGATTCTTATTTTCGAGAAAATTTGAAATCTATAATCAAACAAAGAAGACAAGCTAACCTCATCCCAAACGATTTTCTTCAATTTAGTTTACAATCAAATTCTGAAGATGATTTGGATACTACCATCGCTGATATTTTAATATTTTATGTTGACGTTTATGAAACATCGAGTACAGTTTTAGCAATACTGTTTTATAATCTTTCACAAAACCAGGAAGTACAAAAGAAACTTCGTTTGCATATTTTTTCAACAATCAAGGAAAATGAAGGAGATTTAAAAATCGAATCTTTGAAAAGTATGAACTACCTTGACCAGGTGATATCAGAGTCATTACGAGTACTACCACCCATATTCGCCCTTAAAAAATCATGCACCAAAGAAATAACTCTGACAGGAGCTGATGGTCTGCAGTGTAATGTTCGTCCAGGTACTGTTATATTGATACCCGCAATGGGATTACAAAATGACAGTAAGTATTGGGAAAATCCAGAAGTCTTTAATCCCGACAGATTTAATACTGAAAACCATGCAAATCATCGAGAAGGTGCCTATTTGCCATTTGGCGAGGGACCGAGAATGTGCGTAGGTAGACGACTTGGACTTATGTTGGTAAAACTTGCAACAGCGACATTGCTGTCAAAGTATTCAATACAAAGTTCTGCAAAAATGAAGACACCACTTGAAATGGAAGCAACTTCAATTGTAACTTATATTAAAGGGGGTATGTGGGGGAAATTTGAGAGACTTTAGAGATCATACTCATTCATTTATTAAGCAAGAATTATATAAATTATTGATTGCCCGCAATCATGTGCATCAAATTAAAAATCACTAGCAAAGAATAAAGTACATGTCAATTGATAAGATTTATTGAAAGATATTATCATTGATGTTTTTCTCTATTAAAATGTGATATTTATTGCACAGAAATTCTAATGTTCTATTGCCTTTTAACCATTGTTTTTAGTCAATATTTAGTTATAATTTTTGTTAATATTTGGTTATAGTACAAACACTTTTTTTTAGACAGTGGATGAAACATCAAAATAGTCCGTATGCAATATGGAGTGTAATCGTGATAATGAACTCATTTACTTCGAATTATAATCTCAAAAGTAAAATGTAAGAATACACGCTTATCATGAAATCCGACGTTTATAAAAATAGAATTACAATCTTTTCATTGCAATAATGAAACTTTGAGCGCATTTCACACATCAAACAACTGTTGTGCACAAGAGCAGGAAAGTTTTTCGTAATATTCACGACATTGAAAATGATATCGAGGCATTGATAAAGAGAAGCGATACACTTGTATGCGTCGTAACAACATTATTGTATCGTAAATACGCCACACAGACCCCGTGCAGACGAATAAAACACAACGTTGCCATCCAAATTTAGTGCCTCGACAACAGCACGATGGAGCTGTTCCTCTCTACTATAGCACTAGTGATCGTAACAGTGGTGACGTACTATTTATTAACGCGACCGTACACCTACTGGGCGAAACAGCACGTGCCGACCCTCCCCAACCCCCTACCCGTCTTCGGCCACACCCTGCCTATAATCACTCTCAAGGAGAGCATCAGCACGTTCTCCATGAACGCCTACGGGAAAACCGACGCTAGCGCGATTGGCTACTACTTCCTCCAAACCCCCGGCCTCATCCTCCGCGACCCCGAGCTAGTGAAGAGCGTCCTTCAAACCAACTTCACCAGTTTCCACAACAACGGCTACCACCTGGACGAGCGGGTCGACCCGATCTTCACCAAAAATCCGTTCTTCACCACCAACCTGGCCACCTGGAAAGAGTCAAGGGCGCGCATCACCAGCCACCTCACCGGCAAAAAACTGCGTCAACTCTTCGTGATCGGCCGACAAGTGTGCGCCCAGTTCGAGGACTACCTTGACCGAAAGATTCGAGAAAACGATGGCTCCTACGAGTGCGAGCTGAAGAAGACCTTTCTGAGGTACACGGGCGAGATCGTGGCCACCGCCAGCCTGGGCATCGAGGGCCAGTGTTTCCGGGACGAGCCGGACCGGCTGTCCTTCGCGAGCGTGGTGAAGCTCCTGTTCGCGCCCACGCTGGTCAACGGCATCAAGCAGGCGCTGCTGTTCTACCTGCCCTGGGTCGGCAACCTTCTGGGCGTGAGCTTGTTCTCCAAGAGGGCCGACGCCTACTTCCGCGAGAACGTGAGGGCCGTTCTGAAGGAGAGGCAACTGACGAACGCCGCGCCAGACGACTACCTGCAGTTCTGCGCGGACGCGAGCACTGACATTGACAACGTCATTGGCGACGTGATTATGTTCTACGGCGACGTCTACGAGACCTCGAGCAATGTCATGGCCTCGCTGTTCTACTTCCTCTCGCAGGATGCCCGGCTGGAGGCGAGGCTGCGCGAGCACGTCCTGGAGAGCCTCGAGGCTAGCGACGGGGAGTTGACGTACGAGTCGCTGAAGAGCATGGTCTACCTGGACCAACTGATCTTCGAGAGCATGCGCCACCTGCCACCCCTGGGCATGCAGTTCAAGGAGTGCACCGAGGCGATAACGCTGAAGGGCTCGGACGGACTGGAGTACCATCTGAAGCGGGGCCACGTGGTGTCCGTGCCCGTGGCGGCTCTGCACAAGGATAGCAGGCACTGGCCCGACCCGGAGGCCTTCGACCCGGAGAGATTCAGCCCGGAGGGAGCGGCCGGGAGGCACAAGTTCGCGTACTTGGCGTTCGGGGAGGGGCCGAGGATGTGCGTGGGGAAGAGGCTGGGGATCATGCTGGTAAAGTTAGTGACGGCGTCGCTAATTGTGAAGTTTGGGATCGGGGGTTCCGAGAGGACGAGGAGACCGCTGGAGTACGACCCAGCATCGGTGATGATGTACATCAAGGGCGGGCTGTGGGGGCGGTTTGGGAAGTTAGCGGGGTCAGGCGGGTCGGACTAGTCGGGTGGGGGTCTGGTTTTTCGTAAGGACCACGTGCTCTGTTGTTGTTTGGAAATTTTATAATTCTGACTATGGGTGATTTTTAGATGCTCAATTGATTCAACGAATGGTTTGGTTTTTGAACTAAATACTTTTTTTGATTGCCAGATACAAGGATCTTGCTATTGTTATTTGATCAGAGTACCAGTCCCTGGCCATCAACTCGAAGGTTTTTAGGTTAGCCCATGGATAGCATGTTCGCTTATGGGGCCAAGAGCTTAACCTCTATATGAATCTTGTCAATTTCAAGAACTCTTTTTCCATCTTGTAACGATGTTATTACGGTCGGATCATTGTTGTAATCACTCGTAGATATATTTATGAGTTAAATGACTTAAATTCAAGAAATCTTTAATTTTTTCTAAATAAAAAAAGCACAACACCGAGCCCCTGTCCAATACGGCATTGAACGCAAAAACTACCTTTAAAAGTAATTGAACGAATGTTCGTACTTTTGCACTTAAAAAACGCAGTTGTAAAAAGATGCTGGCCAGGTACTACTTCATTTGTCTACGTAATCTCACTTTTATCATGAAGAAGTAAATGGCAAATAAGATTCTATACGATTAACCTGGACCGGCAAGTGACTGAGTCTTGAATTCTGTCCACAGAGACAAATTATTTTTATTGTGGCCATGTACTGGAACATCTAACTTACTCAGATAAAGGATGATCAATTTTTTTTTTACTATTGCAAATAAAATTTTGTCTCCCGATATCATTCAAAACAATTTTATAACTTTTAAATAATATCCAATATCAATAAGAATTTTGATTTTTTCAGTATATGTATACGATGAATTATCGATAAGAGCTTACTGAGGTGATCAGCGACTGATACAATTACCTTGATCTGTGTTTGCTTTATTGCTAAGTACTTTTATTTTATTTTAAAAAATCATTGAAAATTTTTAAAGTTCTCATCGAGTAGCTATTAAGTTAGGTTTGGCTTGAAATTCGTAAAGGCTTTCTGTGTGTAGTAAAAGTATTGTTTTTTAAAACAAAAAGTCAATGCTACGTATTTTTATAAAAAAAAAATATGGAACGATTTTGTAACATGCTTAATGCGAATAAACGTGATAAAAAATTGATAAATTCCATTGGTTTTTGTTTATTTAAAGTTTCAAAGTGTTTGTGCTTATCTGCTTATTTTTTTCTTTTTCGCGACTTATCCTTGCTTTCACAATTACAGCTCAGAAGATTGGAATCAAAGTCAGCCAAATAATACACCAACTTCTTGAGAACAACGCACACGTCCATATCGCAACAGGCTGTCTCTGAAAAAATCTGCAGCTGTTTGCTAGTCGTATAAATTAATGATCGTCGATTTTCAAAGCTACTTTCTGAATTAGAAATAGAGATAAGCAAACAACTTATTCAAAATATTGCACGTATGCACTGTTAAAATAGTAAATAATCACTATTCCATAATGTAACTTTACTATGAAATGGTAATTAGACACTATTTAAGTAGTACAACTTCACTGTACGAGTAGGGAAACCTCGAGGGAAACGGACAATTCCACTATTTCCTAGTTTTTTATACTTATAACTGGTACAAATAGTGAATATTCACTAATTCGGCTGGTTAAAGTTTCATTATCTTTAATTAGTTTGGGGAACTAATTGTTGGTGGCACCTGAAATATTAGTTCTATACGATTCTTTTCGATCGGATTAAGATTGTTTATTAGATCACCCATCCCTTACTGAAAATGTACGAAATATATGCATAATTTTATGCATAAACACGAAATGTATGCATAAAATTATGCATACATTTCGTCCATTTTCGGTAAGGGATAATTTGAAATAAGAGTTTATAGTGACGGGGCGTAGATAAATGCCACTCATTTTTCACTATTTTGAACTTCGAAAGATACTTCTTCCCGTTCACCCCAAACACAGTATACCAACGAGCAAATCACGCAAAAATCTCACTCCTCGTCGATAATCCGACCCGCAGCCTCGTGGCGACTGGCTGTATCTACGCGTAGTATACACGTGTCAGTCATATCAGTGTAACTAGCATCGTATGTCAAGCCATCCAGACCTATACGACAAACTGATCGACCTAAGCTCAGTCCCCCCTACCTTCTTCCTCCCTCTTCGTGTAGTACAAGAGTAAGCTGCTGCTGCTGACAACGGATGATGATGCGAACCCAAGCCGGCAGACCTACATGTATACCTACTTGCGGATGTATGTATAAGAGAGAGGCGGATGATATGGTGTAAAACGCTCAGATCCGGAGGAAGCGCAACCCTGTATCTTTATGACCAGCCCCCGTAGGGACGCGGAACAGCCTCATCCCTTTCATACATGTTCGGTCGATTTTTCGTTCCCAAAACGCTCCTGCTCTCGTTTGTAACGGAACCTCGGCTCCTCGGCCGCACGTGGACGAATAAACTGGGCCAGATAACGTCCTGTGGCCGCGGCTTTGTGCTGTCACCCACTAGTGTTGATCACGAATACCAGGAAGAACGTGTACAAGTAAGCCTCTGGGAGGAAGGGCCGTGTGTCTTGGGGCTGCGTGCGCAAGGAGGTCGAGCTTCGTAGCACTGCGGCTGGTTGCATCTCCGGGATTTCCGGTGCAGTGTGTGTCCCGAGGCGCTTCGTTAGGGCGAGTTTGCATTGCAAATTGTTTGGAGCTTACCGAGAGTTTGCGAAGGTACATGGATGTACGTATACGCGGGAATAAAATGGTGAAAATCGGGAGATTCTTGACGGGGCCTTGATTTTCGATCCTGCTAGCTGTGTCCGAAGTATTTTTTTCGACGACAGAGCACGAGAGGAGACATCGCGTGAAGATCGAATTTTCTCGGGCCAAATGCCCGGATTGTTGGAAGGAAAAGAGACTGTGTGGTGATCCTGTTTTCTGGATCATCGGAGGATGGGATTCCCGCACTTTTATACTTCAACGATGAAAGCGTGGACTTTTTTTTCGTTGGATTTTAAAACGCGAATAACTCTATTGACCTGATTTTCTGGTTTGGCTTTGGAAAAATGTGTGGATTTATAATCACGGACTGGACAACTAGAGGAAGGTATGGCTATTCGAAATGAGTTAAATATTTGTAAGTACAGTGTGTTTTATTCCCACTTACTGTTATTTTCTAGTAATGATTCTTTGATGTGCGCGAGTACAATTTCAATAAGGCGTTTGCAATTTTGTGAGTTGTTGTGGTGGTTATGGTAAATTTTTTTTTTATTTTTAAAAATATTTGAAGTGAATTTAAAAATTATTGGTTTTCCAGATTATTCAAAACTTCAAAGACACATTTTTTAAGGTGCGATTCAACCATACCATTTTTTTGGAGTTAATTATTAAACTAATCGTGATTAAACTAAAAATCATAAGACCACTGCCAGACTATGATAAACAAAGCTATTTTTGAAAGTTAGGTACACGTTTTTTAAGAAAGTAATATCAACACAACAACCTTGAGAATAGTGCGACACACCACATGTCCCTTGCCAATTTTATTTGCGTCCACGAGGAAAAAAAACACACGGAAAAATCCGCACGTTCGCGATAAATATCAAAAGCTGTCGGCTCGCCTTTCTCCATTTTCGAGCAATACAGGATAAGATTTCACGGGAATATGCGATACCACTTGACATCATCAATTCGAGTGAAGGCCTATTTTTTAAAAAGCTACGCAGCTGAGATCGAAAAACATATTTTTTCGTTCATAAAGACGAGTAACGTATGCAGCGAAGGTCGCGCACGCCTCAGAGCACGCGATGTCGATTAGATTCGCAATGACGTTGCTATTGTCAAGAAGGCGATAACAGTTTTCAGTGTTGGATTATTTTGCTAAATTTTTTCATCTTCCACTTCAATATAATTAATAAATATTTATTCGCTTTATCAATTGATCATTTATTATTGATTATTAGTTTATTTTCCTGTGCATATTTTATTTTCCTCTACAATAAAAGTACGTAAAGATGGATGATTTAAATTATTTTTGGAAATGGTCTCATCGCTTTAGGTGTTTGCTCTCAAATTTCATCGGATCACAGTTGATAGATCTTTATCAACTACGGTAACGTATCTTTAAATTTATGTAAGCTCAACAAAGAATATAATTATTAGATGAAATCACGATTTGAAGCTTCATTAAATACCGAACCAAATGAATCAGCAGTTTTGTTCAGTACAGTTTAAAATCTTACAAAAACAAATCGACGGACAACAGTCTGAAACACAAAAGTCATCAAACATCAAGCAGTCAATCCATCAATTCAAAGGTCATAACACCCGAAGCACTTCCCCGTGCCCGCATCAGCTCGGAGTGCATAAATTTTTATCTACAAATTTCGCGCACGCGTGCCGAATATTATATAACCCACTCAGCGGCTCCGGCGAGGCGCTCGCATGCAGTCGTACCGCCCAGCCGTCGCAGTCGCAGTTATAAGTGATTGCTGCGACCGAGACACGCGGCGCCGGGTTTAATTCAGCGCCGAGCCGCCTATGAATGTGTGGGAGTATCGAAGCACATCCGTCGACTGCATCGTGGAATGATCCGCTCGGCGATGGTGCACCTGTATCATTCGCAAGCACGCCATCAATCAAGTAAAAGAAGAATTGGTCGAAATTCGACGTTCACTTTGTGCAATGTATTGATTTAAGAGGTTTTTCCTCATAAAGATTGGGGTAGTTGTACTTCAGAACTCGGGGCTTGTTAACTATTCCTCTGCTTACTTATAACAAAAAAAAAAAAAAAATTGGATAACGTATCAGGATGATTAAAAATGGAAAAAAGCTTTCGTTGTGCTCTATAAATTCAAATTATTTTGCAAAAAACATTTGAATTTTTAACCCAAATAACAGTAAAATATCAAAAACCTGTTTTTTGGAATTAAAAAAATCGTTTTAAAACCAGAATAAGGTACAAAACCATATTTTTATTATTTAACAGCTACATGCATGAGAAAATGAACATTGAGGACCTGGGAAGAGAAGGTTATGTTAATCGAGAGCTGTTTTGCTGTTGCAAACTTTTCTCTTTTTTTACTTAATCAAATCAAATAGAATTTTGTAAGTCAACTTAAAATCAAACAAAGTAGGGTGCTCATCCCTTGGATTTCAGAGAAATTGTTTAGCAAAAAAGTTTCATTGACAAACATAACCTCTCCCTCCCACGTCCTCTTAATCCCTGGATCATCAAAATCTGTCAACGGGTTTCTGAAAAATGACTGTTTTTTATAAAAAAATGTAGTATTTCTTTAATAATAAAGAAACAAAAGAAGTAGGAAGATGATTCAAAACAAAAAATGAAGCTATTTTAATGCTCTGTGAAATGTAACTATTTTGGAAATCAATATAACAATTTTTACCACAAAAACAGCAAAACCGTTTGGACATAAAAAGTCGTTATCAAAACCTTAATAAGGAATGAAACTTGAATGTTTTTCCGAGCTGCTATGAGAATGTAAAAACAAAAATTTTCTGCCCAGGACGATTGAAATCGGTTGGACGGTTTCTGAGGTATGACTGATGACATGCATGCATACACACACACGTACAGACATTTTTTAAAAATAATATATTTTCATCTAAGCACAATAAAAACATTCCTGGCATATTTAAAAAAAAACTTAATATTTGGCCTACAGAAAGCTTCCTCTAAGCCACTGCAATCAAAAAAAGTACTCTACAAAGTACAATATGAGCAGGGGCGGCACGATGTCTGTAGCAGCCGAAAAAAGTAATGAACATCTAGACTATGACAAAACTAACTGGAATTTTACGTAAAAATTCGAATGAAGAAGCTACCATTTTCTAGGTTTTGTAATTTAAGAGGTAGTTTAGAATGCATCGATTTTGGTATTCTGCTGTTTAAATAGCTTAACTTTCATAGATTTGTGATCGTAATGTAATATTTTACATTGATTAATAAATCATGCTGTTTTACAAATGTTATATTGTATTGGAAAATTTTGACATGAAGACAAGTGTCCCTTTCCGGAACACCATAGTCTAGAGGTCTGTTTCTAACCTTTGAGTAAATTTTATGTGGGGGTAGGGTGCGAAATGATAAATATCGAAGAAATCTCGGAATCAATTAATGCATTATACCATTAATCGGTATTAGAAAAATCTCTTATGATACTACTTTCAAGAATGCTTTATGAAAAGCAAAAAGCTTTTATTTTCTTGTTGTCCTTCAAATAATATTTACTGAGGTTAGGTGATGGGAACCCCCCATAAACATTTTTATATTGTTGGTATGTCATTTAATGCTACTAGTTTATGCCCAATATTAATATACCTATTGCAATTGAAATTTATTATCTGGTATATGCACAATCTTTTTCCTGATTTAATTTCGGAATTAGAAAGGGGGGTAGTTTAACTCCTTAAAGTAGGTTGTTTCGGTTTATCATAATTTTCCCTTTATTAATCCTTATACAGGGAATGTCTTGGCTCATTTGAATGAGTTGATGATTATACTGATATCTGGTTATGGATTTGAATCATGCTGCAGAAAATACCTAGGGTATTGTAATTGCTATACCATAACTAATAAACATCAACTTTTTGTTGGGCTTCGTGATTTTTTTTATATTCGTCGCATAAAATTGCATGCATTAAAACTTTAATCCCTCTTATATGAAAAATCAGACATATGCTCATCTTAAAATTTTGTATCTAATTATTTACAATCATTATGCTTCTAGTTTGTAACAAAATTCGTTGAGCAATAAAACAGGCATCTTCTGGCCAATGGAATATAACTTTTTTGACACTTTGGAGATAAAACCCCCACAAACACCGACCGATTATTATTATTTTTAACAAAACGACAATCAACGTTCGCAATCTCAATCATCCGCGACAACGTCTCCCCGAACAAGTGCAGCAAAACTCAGGCAGCAAAAAAACTTTACTCGCAAGCCCATTACACAGCCGTTTCCCCGTAACCCCCGGGGGGCGTATAAAAAATTCAGCCATCCCTCCTCCGAGCTATCACGCACGCGACGGCCGCGCACGCAACGTCCTCGCCTAATGAGCCCGACCGCAGACCGAATATCCATTCCTCCTGTATACGCGTATACTCGTACACTTTGGCCTCAGAAGCCAGACGGACGAGAAAAATCTCGGTCCCCGATGCCGAGCAGAATGGAGGGTCCGGAAGAAGAAGAAGGACCGAGTGTCGGTTTCAGTAGATGATCTCGGGTTAAGGTCAGACGCGCCCACCCCAAGCTCCGTAACATGTATACAGGGAGACGGCAGCCACTGGCGAGCGAGCAAACGGACGCGAGTGAGTATTGACGCGCCGGTGGCTTTTAAATATTGCAACCGAGTCACGTTCGTCGCCCCCCTTCTCGGTCGCGTTTCTAGGACGCGCAGGGGGGCAACCAAGACACGGTCCAAATTACAGGAGGGAGGGATCCTTTGGCTTTGAGTCGCGTTCGTTGTCAAAAAGAAGAGGCAGTGTTGGACGAGGCGACGGTTCACGAGGGAGAGCGGAGAAATCGAGAATTGCCCTGACGCCAATGTCGAGGGTTTTTGCAGTGTGGATTTTTTCAAAGTAAAATTTCCGCAGAAACGCTATGGACATTTTCTGATTAAGGTGGGAATGAATTCAAAATTGATTCACAAAAGCTTGACCCCAAAGTGCCCCCCCCCCCCCACCGTCCCCCCGTCTAAAAAAAAGATCCCGGTGAGATTCTAATTTCAGAATCGTAACGAAAATCATCTATGTTCTATTAATTGATGTATATCAACTTTCGGCTGCATGATCTTTCCGCGTATAAGTATGAAGTACGTGACAAGATATTTCAATGGCTTTCTTCCGTGCTTGGATCTCATTTTTCACACACATGCGTGAAGTTTTACTTTTTTCGTACATCTCACGACCTTCACCCGTTTTTTCGTTTTTGAAAATTCAAATGAATCTCACCATCTTCCAGCTTGTATTCGAATCGCACGGTTTCCTTGAAAACCCACTGGAGTAACCCCTTTGGCTCACCCCCACCGACTAAAATTCCACGGCATCGGGCTTACCGCAACGACCGGCCCAACCTACTTTCAACACAGAGGTCAAAAAAGCGAGCGAGGCGCAAACACACCCAGCTGATTAGAGATCACCGGCTCGGCTGGCGCCCGGCTGTCGGGGGCACTGAGTCACCCGCCAAGACCTTCCCGTGAGTTCAAGATTGGGTTACTCACCCCGCTCCTCTTTTTCTCCTCTTTTCTTAATAAACTACAATTCTCAATTATCTTTCTCCCTCCATCCGCGCGTTTGTCATGTCAACGTAAGACCGGGCACTTGGTTCCCCGTTTTTTTAATGCGCAAACCATGTTGTAAACGAAGAGTTGGCGCGTCTTGTCTTGATAAAAAGGATACGTCCGCCCGTTTGAAGAAGGGGGTTGAACATGAGAAATACTCGCATCTAATGATTGACCATAATACTCGAGATCAGAATAAAAATAATAGGTAGTAAGGTTACGAACGTACGTAAGACCTGCCAGCTTGTCCCGATGTAACAATAATATAAGATCGACTCACAGAGGTGTAATACACGTGTAATGATCCATCGGAGCCCAACGTGCTACATGCGTATACGAATACAGCCTCCTACGTACGCACTCACGCGTACAGTTACAAACGATTCCCCCACCACCTCTTGGATGATACGTAAAAAGGGTGGGGGGTTGTAGAAGGAGGAGGGGGAGGAGGGGCTGGCGCTCGTATATATAATACACGCACGCGAGTCACGTGCGCGGCCTTGCCACCCTCCGACCCCCTGCATCGACGAAAATGAGAGCGTGCGAAGGATGAAATTCCTATTTAGAAACTTACTATTTACTCGGTATAAGGGAAAAAAGAAAAAAAAAAAATCGGAAAAATGACGACTCACCGCGCAATACTCGTACAGACCTTCTTCTCTTCCTTGGGGCTCTGTCAAACCGTCGGCGCGCTCGGCGAAGAAACGCAAGACACCAGCTTCCCGTCCCTTCCAGTCCGATTTCCACAGCACCCGCGCGTACAACGGCGGACCAGCATCCGCACCAGACTCGTGCACCAACGTTACACGCACAAGCGCGCACGTGATTTATCGCACACTCTGCACGTTCACCCTCCGTCAAACGCGACGCGCTAGCACCCCTTGACAACAGCGCGGCCACACACTACTGCCGCGACTCTCCGCCTTGTGCTTATAAACCCTGCTTATGCAGCCCGTACGCTCGTTGCAGCGCGCGCGCCAACAACCACCACTTCCACTGTGTGCGCGCTCGGCTGTATACGACTACACACTGCTGCTGCCACCACCGCTCCCCCCCCCCCCCCCCCCGCCTTTGCCCCTCCTTTCCGGGGGCGGGTCCCAAGCCCCGGGGCCCAAATGCCGGGGTTCTCCCCCGCGCGCGATCTCGCGGGCAGGAGGGGGTGGCTTAATCCTCGGTCCTGCGCGTCGGAGGATGGTCCGACGCTCCCTCGCTGCGAAGGTTAGCGCCGAGAGAGCTACTGCCGCTGGCAGCCGGTCTGACGGAGTGGCAGCAGCGGGCGAACCAGGGGGCGGAGGGTTGGTTTGGGTTGGCCGGGAGGGTGTGTGGGGGCGCCACGTGGGTGCTGGGGGAGTGGGTGGTGTAAAGGTGAGTGTGCAGTTGTTGGACGACGTGGAGTGTGTGTGAGTGTGTGTGTTCTTTGCAAGGGGGTAGGATTGTGGACGAGGTTGTGGAGGTTGTGCAGGGGGGAAAGGACGGTGGTGACGTCGAGGAGAGTTGCCCCGCTCGGTGTTGCAGGGCACCAGGGGCTGGAATGGAATGGGGCCCTGCTTGCGTGGCTCTTTTACCGAGTGTGATATTCTGGTTAGTATCTCAATGAAGAACAAATGTTTAGCCGTTACATTTTTTTTTTTTTTTTTTATGTGAGCATGATTCGAAGCCAGCATTGGTTTAAATTTTTCGTCCCAAGATGATGCGGAGAATGCAGTACTCTACGTCTTCTACGACAACTAGTGCTGCTCGAGAGTTGAATTTCTGCTCCTCGTGCTAAGAAAATATGATGTAACAGATGCCAGGAACTGTTAACCTAGTTTTCGGCATTTCAATATACGTATATTCTTAGAAAGATGAAATCTTAGAGTGAGAGGAAAGGCATTGGATGGTTTAATCGATAGATGATGTAGTGCTAGATGATTTTTGATTGTTTAACCGTGTAAGTTGATGTGATACTTCAACCGCGACGTAATGAAGTCGAACATAATTTATGTCCTGGAGAGCTACATGATGCTATTTAGATTTCACGAAGAGGAAATACATTAAAATTTATGTGACGCGTTAATTAGTCAGTGTAGAGATGTACGAGTTAATGCGAGGAGGGTATCGTTTTCTCAGCTGCAGAATATGAGCTTTCTTATTTTATTTCAGGAGTGCCTCGATCGCTGAGTGACCTACATTATCATATCTAATGAATGACTTGAGACGAAATTTCAAGAAAGTAAAGATGCCATGCCCTCCTAACTTTGGACACGTTGTGGCGGTAGATTCAGTCAATAATGATTACGATTTCAATTTTCTGGCCATCAATCCATCATTGTTTGATTGTTTTAGTCTGATAACGCACCTATCTGACGTATCTCATGTACGAAAATTATAATATTTACAATAAATTATTTAACGTGCCGACTTCCCTGAAGCATAGACCTGGACACTACCTTTGGCAGTTACACAAATTTTAAAAATATATCTAAGAGACCAAATATACAAAACTTCCTGTAGCACATTATCTGGTCATTTTTTCCGGAGACTATATCGATAGCTCTGACGAAAAAAAGTATACGAGACATATCAGCGGAAATTAGTGACAATGTGGACTTCAAACGAAATTGATTAACACTTACTGTAACAACCGCTACTCTTTGACTAGTTCTAGTAACACCTGCTGCTTTTTAAGATGGAATAGCCACCCTCGCTACACTCCCGACGAAAACTATCAACACTACTGCGAGCTCTAATGCAAAATATTAATCCTTGCATCCCCTCTGATGAAGATTAGTTAAACTCCAATGAATAATTGTAGTCAACAACGTTGATTGGACTTGCAATAGGAAGGGGGCACAAGGATTTATATTTTTCTTCGGAGCCCAATAGAGTGTTAATAGTTTTGGTCGGAAGTGTAGCGAGTGTTGCTAGTGTTAGTCAAAGAGTAACGGCTGTTAATAGTTTTTTCAAACTTTAGTAACCTAATGCTTCTTTTCGTCAAGGTAGCTAAAAATGAACAACTCTCTGTAACGCGAGACATGGTCTTTGCCTATTGAATTTAGTTTAAAACGTATCAAATATTCTTCGAAGAGTCGAAAACTCACAACCTTTTGTGATGCAATATTTGGATATCATCTTTGACAACGGTGCAACACCTGAATGTCGTCTTCATCTATTGCACTGAATTGGAGAAGATAGTAAATGTTCGGATGGCATAGTTCATCTGGATGTGTCAAAGTGTTTTTCTTGTTCACAAATTTCGGATCATAAGCGTTTTACCTTAGAAAAAAATGTAGACGAATAAGAATATCGAATTTAGGGCTAATTAACTTTATTGATATAATTAACAACTTGCTAGATACATTTTTCAAAAAATCAAATTTCACAAGCCAAACTTAAGCCAGACTTTTATCAGACTGCGATTGGAATTTCTACCAGTCTACGTTGAGATCAGAATTTCAGATTTTGACTTGGATTGTCCCAACAGAGAGAAAGACCGATAATAGTAATCATGCACTTTAGGTGCATGCCATGCACTAGTCATGTAATCAAATCTGGCAATAACCTTAATTAACAAATATATATGGTGATATTTGGTATTACTATTTTTATTATTTGTAGTTGAAGCAGTCGTAGCTCAGTTGACCAAGGCGCTAAGTCTGAAGTATGACTGCTCGCTAAAAGTGAGGTGCGGGTTCGAATTCCAATCGGGTTACTTCTGAAATTTTTTCAGGGGGATTTGTTCCCAAGCCTTACGGCTGGTTCTATACCACAAGGCGACCTTGAAGTAGGCTACTTGGGCGTCTTGGGTGTGTGTGCGACTAGTTGGGGAACTATGGGATCCAGGGGTGGAAAGAGAGTATAATGAATATAAGTTAGGGTAGATGGGATGAGAGGTTATAGGTTATGGCGGAGACTACACGGAGAAAAAAATTACATGAATTTTCACCGTAAAAGCAACGGTAAAGTTTTGACCAACCAATCTTCACTATCATTTTTACCGTAGCTTTACGGTAATTTTTCTGTAGTAGAAAAGTTCACGTAACTATACTTTTTACCGTGAAGATACGGTAATTTTGCCCCTGATTTTGGAAAAAGATGACGTCAGCCGTCGATAATTCGTCGATAATGCAGATGCTTATTTTGTTGACAATCCTAATCAGTGAATAAGGTAAAAATCCATAGTATATACAAATTATCGACGGTTGACGTCATGTTTTTCCAAAATCGGTGGAAAAATTACCGTAGCTTTGCGGTAAAAAGTATAGCTAAGTGGGATTAATTTTTCTACTACAGAAACGGTAAAAATTATAGTAAATATTGGTTGGTCACAACTTTACCGTTGCTTTTACGGTAAAAATTCATGTAACTTTTTTTTCCGTGTAGGGTAAGGGGCTACAGATGGAGTTAGGATCAACACCCTCCACACCTAGGTGGTAGAGGGTGCCCGTAAAAAGCAATGTTAGTTGGTGTACAGGTGAGAAAATACCATAACAATAATAGAACTTATAGCAGGTATAATATTTTTATTACTTAAAGCACATTGTTCAGGGTTCAAAATCGCCGCTGATTCTTGAAGCTATGAAATAGTTACTTACGTAAAAAGTGCGAAAAAACGATTACCCGCACGAGTTGTAATAGAAACGCACGAGTGTGGTCGAAGTTGCCGGTAAGGCTGGAACTAGTACCAGTTGAGCACACAAAAGCGTAGCAATGCTGTCACCCTTAGTTAGGTAAGTATAACTGCCCAAGAGCGTGCATTGGAAAAATATTTTTTATTCCTCAATATTATTCCAACATGGGTAAGTAGCACCAATTGATGAGTAGTCAATTAAAACGTGTAACAATATCATGCAATCAATATTGACACTTATTGTTTACAAAATGTATTAATAAAATTTTTGGGTACAACTATTAATTGTTATTTAGTATGATGTTATCTTTAATGTGAGCTCAGTCGGTATTTTATTTTGTAAGAAGCTTAAAAGAGCAGAGCCATGTCGGAGCAGACAATTAGCGAGCTTTAATAACGCAGTTCCTAATAGCACAGAACGGCCTTAAAACATTTTTGAAACGTTTTTGAAACCTTGTGTACTGTAAGGGAGTAGCATCGATCCGTTGATAATTAATGTCTAATAGAGAGCACAGGGGCTTCAGGTACAAGTGCAGCATATAGCGGTTGGATAGAGAACGAACCAGATAACACGAAAGAAAGAGAACCAAGTGTAGACCATCTGCGCACAGGCTGTTGACTCCATGTACAAGATGGCTTGTGGTGGAAGTACTGCTGTAGCTGCAGTTTCAATCGATTTCCCCACGAGTTCTGGCACGATTGTTTCGGGATGCCGATAAGAGGAGATTACTTCTAACTTTTAATTGACTGAACTTGTTGTCATTGAGCGTCAGGAAGAATTGTATTTTGTATTGGGTGTAAACGATTGAGATTTGCTGGTTTACCTTTCTCTGGTGCCGTTGTTGCGTATACTTTTGTGTGCACCAAGTTAAAACAGTGATCTTATATTAGGTAAAAAAACACAATTTCTGAACATTCATTTTTAGTATCTCATGATTTTTTGAGATTCTGAAGTATACTGCTAGACCGTGAAGAATTATTTCGAATCCACGGTAGGCAGTAATTCTGTCATTTAGAAAAAACCGCTGCCAATCTATTCGTACAAAGCTTCCTGATTCACATGTTCTACTTATTTTTGCACACACCTACATTCATTTTTTTTTCTCTCCATCAAAAAATGTTATTTTTCAGGAAATTTCATGATCTTCCCGATTATCCACAAAAAAAAATTAAAAAAAAAAGTTTAGCTGCAAAAAAAATCGTTATTTAAAAAAAAAGAATATCAAAAAAAAAAAAAAAAAAAAAAAAAAAAAAAAAAAAAACGAATCGATGAAATTAAAATTTTATTTTTCATCGGTGACAGGTGAAAAACAAAAAAAATAAGCCCTGTTGGGTAAAAATCGGTCGAAGCAGTTCTGAGATGGAACTGATTACACACACACACACACACACACACACACACACACACGCGCGCGCGCGCGCGCGCGCGCGCGGATATTTTTCAAAAATAGTGTATTTTGATTCTAAACTTCATAAAACGTATTTTTCCTACCTCGGGCACTTTTGCAACCCTGGTACACCCTCGGTAGAAAAAACAGCGTTCACCACTCATGTTCATCCGTTGCTTCGCAAGCGCCCTTGGGCCAAGGGACCGCCCTGGAGAGATGCACATTTGTGACGAAAACTACTACATAACATGTTACCTCGACATGTTCCCATGAGTAAGCAAAAGAAATATTGATTGTGATCATCAGTTCATAATTTTATGACTAATATTCGAAATAAATACTTTATTTCACTTGGACTTCATTAATTCATTTTAAACTCTTATTTATTCATTATGAATTCGAATAGAATAATTGTCTTTTCCAATTGTAAAAAGGATTCTCTTTACATTAAATTGATTTATGCTATCAGCCGCTGTCAGCCAATAGGAATCAAATGTTTAAATTTCCCGCTTCACGAATCAAGTAACGACTAGTGTGCTTGTACATAACAAAAATTTTTCTTCAATCAAACATAAATCTGTCTCTCCAGACCACCGAAGCAAACATTAATTCTCAAAAGGCACCCGCAAGGAGGAACAAAAAGATAAAGAGAGCGAAAGAGGCATCGACCAAGCCCCAATGAATTTCGATACCCCGCCTCGTCTCAGCCAAAGTATTCCGTCGTCATTCTCCATCCCTTCACCCTGCCCCCACCATCAACAGCGCCAGCACATTCCCCCTTAATAATGCAGCAGATAGCAGTCCCGTATTGTACCTCGCTTCGAAGCCCCCTGTGTATCTTAAGCAACTTGCCTCTGTACATGTATAATACACTACCACACACATGTACGCGTAAGACGGACTCTTGGGAGACGAGTATAGGAAAAACGGCAGGCGGATGTGGTAAGAGAGAATGTATACACGGGAGCCACATCAGGGGCGAGGCCGATTGTAATTTCACACATGAAGAAACGCGCTTCCCTGACCCTCGTGCGCCCCCACGATGTCACACCTCGCTTTTCCGCCTCGATCCTCCTCCTTCGCCCCTTCGTTCGGCTTCGTCTCGATCCTACACAGAGTCCATCTGGAGACAAGGGCGTCGGGGATACACGGAGAGGGTGGAAGAAGCCCTTTTGCGCAGAGCGCCCTTCTCCAGCTCTCTGCTTCTCCGTTTCGCGTATTATGGCGTCTCACTTTTCTCGCCGCTCTCCTTCTCGCGGCATTTGGCCTTTTGTCCGGCTACACAACCCGGAATAGGGCGCGCTGGGAAGTTATAAGCCCCTCGCCCCTTTTTTTCTCCGAAAATAACATTTTTTAAATTTTTCCTTCCCCCATCTAAATTCCCTGACGTGAAATAAACATTTTCCAGACGTCCCCTTTTCCCACCCGTCGACGCAGAAGACAATGAAAATTTTACTCTGAAAGAGGGAGTTGATTTATCCAGAACGCAACTTATGACCTTTCGATGCTGTCTCTTCGAGGAAACAGAAAGGGATGAAGCTAAAGAAAGAAGAAGAAAGCTAAACAACAAGAACTTTATATCATCGGCCTTCTGCCGGACAAAAAAGCATCTATGCTTTTCCATCTCAGGGTACCTCTTCCTGCGTTGATTTCGCAAATCAGAGAGGAAAATAGACATACGATCTCCGTGATGCAGCCATGACGACGAACTGTATTCGTTGTAATAGAAAACCTGCCTAAGTTTTTGATTATGATTAAAAAAACGACGAATCCCAACTCTAATACCGTATACTTTACAAAACACCTTTTCCCCGCTCAACATAAATCTGCCTCTAACTTTTTATTCGACAATGTTATTATTTTTTTCTACAAAAAGGGGGGGGGGCGAAACAAAGGGGTCCTGGTGATATTTAATATCTCTGGCACGGCGAAACAGCGACGGCAGTTGCGCCCGAGGGAGGCATCTAGAGAAAAGACTCGCGCAGTAAGAAAGAGAGAGAGAGAGAGAGAGAGAGAGAGAGAAGAAATGGAAGAAACAGGTGTCGGGTGAAGGGAGGTGGGGCTCGGGAAATAAAAAAGAGCGGCGTAGCGCGAGGCAGTGCGCCTTATCAAAAATTAAAATTTCATTCTGCGCGACGGCTTGGCGTTTTCTTCGTTTCAGCAGCCGGGAGGAATGAATACAATCGCACGCACCAAGTATACATGCATATGACAACACGTGTGTTGGAAATTCTGAGACCACTATAACACGGATGCGGCATAATTTCGACTGTAAGACTAACTTTGTTTCTTCTTCTTCTTCTTCTTCTTCGTTCTTCTGAGTGAAAGAGGACGGCTCATAACGGCAGAGCTGGAACAAGCAATTGCCGACGTATCGGCCATGGAGATTCTCTCGCCCCGTGAATTTTGCTTCTGTGATTGTTCTCAGCTGGGCGCCGTTAAATTGTTGGAAGTTTATACCCACAGCGAAGTGGAAGAGTTTCATAAAATATAAAACTTTGGCGTTCGGAATTCGAGATTCACAGCTCAGAGTCTGTGGCTCAGACGGGTTTGATTGAATATTAATGCATGCGTTTTGAGAATTTGCAGACTGAAAATACAATAACATGAACCAAAAGTTTTTTTTTTTCAATTTAAAACCATTGGGTGATCGAGAAATCAAAAATAGAGACGCTGCAGGAATATTTAAAAAAAATTTATATGCATGAAATACAAAACACACAAATGTTCAGGAAAACATACAAAGGTACCAAAACTCTGCGACAGACATATAAAGAGACAGATGAGAATATGCTGGTACAATTAGAGACACGAGCAAATACTTGGCAAAAAATGTGCAAAGATGGATATCAAAACATCGAGACATCGAGATTCAGCAACAGAGGCAGAGGGATGTGGATATAGAGGCAACAGAACAAAAATAAAGTTACAGACATAAATTCAAATTTTTGACGTAAAATATTTATTGATTATCATTGTGCACTAAAAAATAAAAAGAACGAACTATGCAAGTGTTAAGGTTTAGCGAAAGAAATTATTCAAAAAAGACGGAGCACTGATAAGTTTCACAAATGTCAGAACTCTCTATATAGCTGCTGAAAGGAGTCTGCCGGAAAATCTTCTTAAAAAAAATGTTGCTATGTCAGAAATGCTTAGCAACCAAAACTATCAAAAAGAAAATACCGTATACACACTCTAACGGCTAAACACCCATGTTCGACACAACCGCTCGAACACTGCGTAGCTCTCTTCATCTTTCAGAAAAGACAGAAAGAGAAAAACGGCCCCAGAGGTAGCAATTGTCGACTACCTCCGTGCTTCGTACCTGCAACTGAGAAACTCTCTGTGTCGCTCAGTTGATTAGAGTACATTTACGATGAAAATACTATATAACACGAGAATTTAGTTAAAAGCGTATACATGAAAGGCGATCAGCAACTAAATAATAAAATAATGGATATTGATAGTAAAAGAATGAGAGATAAAGGGAAAAGAATTAAGTACAGCACTCAGCACTATAGAAGAATCATAGAAAATATTGAAATTAATTAACAGAAACCAATACACTAAGAGGTGAAGTCCAGGGACACAGTGATAGAAAGACAGTAAACGAATTAAGACAATGATATTGAGAGAAATTATGAACACTTATAAATTTAGAAAAGGTAATAGAAAAATGAATGAAAAATATAAGAAATAGAATGATACAGATAGAAGTACAGAGATACAGAGATATCTATATATATATATTCGATAAGAAGAATACGAGAAGCAGAAATACAAGCTAATTCAGAAATATCTAGTCTAATTAAGGAGATTTGGGAGTTTTGCTCAGAGGGGCGAGGAACGAGGAGTCCCCCCGTCCCGCGCAACTAGGCCTTCTTTACCGCGCACCTCCTCTTGCAGCCTACAAACTCAGTATTTACAACCTTAAAAGATTGATGTTTCTTAAAATTGCCTGGGAAGGATTGATTTTTTTTTACGAGTATCTTCCTTTTGTACCAAGGTATCTGTGCGAACGTTATTTTTTGTTCAAACATATTTACATTATACTGCAATTCTAATCGATAGGCGACTGAATCTCGTCCTTCCATAAGATCCCGAGTTAAATTGCCTATCTTCAACTTTTTTTTTCTCAAAAATTTCCCTGGCGAAAAATCTGAAAAAATTCATACGCACTTCTGATGTGTTGTAGAACAACATATATTTTTTTAAAGAAGATTCTAAATTTTCAACTTTCTCCCAAACCTCCTTAATAAAGGCAGAAACTCAAATACAAAAACACAAGCACGAATTCGAGGTGATGACCAACTCCTAGCGCCCCTAGCGTGTTTTATCTGAACTTGAGTTGGGCCCATCCGCCAATGATTTAAATTTAAAGAGATGTCGGGTTTTAATGTAAGTCTGTATCACTGTGATTACTTGTAGTTCGCAATGCCTTATTTAGTTAATTTAAGTGATTTAATTGAGTACGTGGGGGGCCACGCTCTCGAAAATACATTAAAGGCGAGAATGTGGTAGATGCGAATCACGTAATATACATGGGAATCACTGCAGATGAATGTGGAGGAACCGAATTGCTTGCACTTTGTCTGCAAATATGCGATTTGTTTGGTGCTCCTAACGAGTTAAATGTGACAACAACCGAGAATGTTCGAAAAATCGCATGTAAATGCTCCTGTAGAGCTGAGCTGGCAGGGATTTGTAAATATTGTTTGGCTGTACTAACTCTCTTGATCAGGTGAGGATACAATAACAGTTGAATGGTAATTCTAGTTATTCTCACTTGGTGAGTAATCTGATGCCGAAAAGTGGGCACTGCATACAAAAGACTTCGATCTAATGTGCTTGGTTATATTACAGCTTCGTATCCAATCATTTTTACGATCAACAGATTTTGGAAATTTATGTAAGATTATTCCTGCATCAGGATTTTTTGTTCGAGAACAGTTGGGAACACAGCTTTTATAAACACCAGTAATTGTTAAATTAGTCTTACAACATTACTTGGTCAAAAAATAATAAAAAACAAAAACTAAATTTAACTTTGATAGTTTTCATATGTTCAAATCATTGGTGGATGGGCCTAACTCGAGTTCAGATAAAATACGCTAGGGGCGCTAGGAGTCGGTTAGGGGACATCCATTATTTACGTGAGGTATTTACGGGGGAGAGGGGGTTGAGCCACATCTCATCATATCTCACGGAGGGGGGAGGCGGGATCTTGGCAAATATCACGTAAATTATTTCTGATTAAAAAAAAACATTGCAAAATATTGTAAGACATTTAAAATGAATTAATAAAACATCTTTCTTACAAAAATCTGGCCAAATGATGACGGTGTCAACTTGAGATACCCGCGGAGGCATTATTTGACTTATGATGGTAGGCTTTTTTTTTTTACACGTATGCATAAGCATTTAAATGTTACAATGAACCCATGGGTACTAATTAGTTTGCAGCACTGTTGGGATTGCTAAAGACCATTGCTCTTTTATTGAGCTCATCTCCGAAAAAGGTGAATAATAATATTGCAGTAGGCATGTATGCAAGGCTGTCGGAGCTGATGAAGGCGGTCGCTTGCTAGTTGCAGAGCTTATCGCAGGACGGATGAGAACAAGGAAAGCTCAAAGTATTCACGATTGCGAGTATGCTAGGGCTGGAGAGATAATTGCTTGCATAGGATAAAGTTAACAAACGGATATGCCATGCAAGGTCGATTATTACTGTTGGCTGAGTACAGTTCATCGGTATTGGACCGATTCTGCACAACAAACTTCGGGCCAATATTATAATTTCTGTATTCATACGACTAAGTATGGGCCAGTAATGGTGGGCAGTACTGGCAATAATGGGTGCCAGTGCTACGCCAATGTTGGGCCGTGTTAGTATGCTTGCATGGGTAATCTCATGTGAGATTTTTTAAAAGGCGTATTTTTGGTGTAAACACATTAGTCCATGCTTGATTCCGTGGGATTCATTAAAAATACACAATTAGCTTGATTATTTTTATTTGGGACTAGTTAAGACTAGAATTAAAGACTAGTATTAGGAGCATAGTCTAAAATAACTGTACGATTATGGGAAATAAAATATTTGAAAAAGAATCGTGAAATTTCTTAGTGATTATTCATTTCAATTTAGTCGATGGAGACTCATGTGCAATATCAAGAGTGACTATTTGAACTAAAATATCTATTTGATTTTCTATAAAATCATCTGCTCCTTCAACCTCGCTCTGATCTAGCCACTCTAAGCCGTTACTTTCATATAGTATATAGTGCACTTTCTTTCTTTCACATTTGGTCGATAGTAGGTGCGCGTATATTTTAGATACAGACACGTACTCTACTTCCATCATATTACCCATATGTTTACAAGAATTATACTCTCGATTATACGAACACATCTAATCGTTGGCGTACGTAGTGACTTTCGTGTAAGTCGTCTCTGTCGTTAAGCGGCTGGGTTCTGTTCAGCATCTTCCTCTCTTCCAGCACGCATACGGAGAAAGAAAGCATAGTAAAAAAGATGCATATGCATGTATAAGCGACGAGTGAAGATCTGGCAACGCTGTGCAGATTTTCAGTAGATATACCCATTACCCACAGTCATACAATATTTTTACAATGCATAGACATACACACACGAATAGATTTCTGTAGCGGAAAACGACTTTAAGGCTTGTGGCTATCTGGCGAGTGAAGC